>JAXQQM020061414.1:0-48351 GCA_034641835.2 Pinus albicaulis
CCTCTCAAAGAGCTCTCTAATGGTACATTGAATTTAATCTAACTCCCTAGTAGTGAAAACAAACTTAAGTTTGAAGTGATGTAGTTTGGGCACAATTCCATATGAGATAAGGCTCTGTTGTGTTTAGTATCCAACCATTCAAGGGACGAGCTAGGCAAATGTCGGATGGTGATTGAGCTTGGCGGATTCATCGAGAAAGCTAGACCCATCCAAGATGCACCACTAATATGGGCATTCGGGCCATCGGTAGTGCAATAGGAAAACATTCAAGAAAGTTGCCAAATCCATATTTTCCAACAACAAATAGAAGGTGGACCCTAGTAAAACATGGTAGCACACGTGGAAACAGGTGGAAAATAATGAAGTGGTAATACAATTGGCATCGAGATGGCAGTACAGGTGGAACCTAGGTGGCACCAAGAGGTAGCGATGTGGTACTATGTGGTCATGACACGTGGTAGGTCGATTCCACATTTTTCAATGGCCAAGTGTCCCCTTTTTTAGGTGACATGTGGTAGTGATGTCGCAACAACATGTCATGATAGGTGGTAGAGAGATGATGTGGTAGATGATGTGGTAGTGATATGGAAGATGATGTGGTGGCCTTGCGATTCAGGCTAGGAAATGGTTTTGTTAGAATTCACAGTGTTAAAGGGTTAATTTATTATCATCGTTTTTCAAGTCTAGAGGAAAAACACCATTCAGATATCTTGTTGTTCGGTGTGCGCACAACATGCACCATTGCTAAATGTCTGGATGCTAGATTCTCTAGGTACAACCCTTATCACAAGTTTCGAGGTGGAAATGGAACTTGCATCGAGGTTTTCAATGTTATTCTAGCCTTTGGGTGTATAGATTTGCAAGTTGTCGGTTTGTTGAGAATGAGACCTAACACTTAAATAAAGGTTTAAAAGTTTTATCTGGCCATTTGGAAATGTGATGGTAGAGTCTAGTATGAAAAGAACTAGGGACTTGATCCCAAATCCCTGGATCCAAGACATAGCCCGAGGTTTGAAAGATTTTTCTGGAAATTTGATCGTTTGATGGTGCAATCTAGTATGAAGGCACATGGGGATTGGATATCATATCCTGAGATTTATTTGGATGTGAGGACAACTAGGCCTATACCACATCCAAGAGCACACCACCAAGTACAAGATGAAGAAGGACCAAATGCTAGATTCTGCAAGGAAAAGCGTTATACTAGGAATTGACTAGATTAGATAGGTGTTGAGGAGGTAAATCCCCTCTGCGGACAGAGGCGATCCCTACTAGCCCAGTAGGGGTCTAGCAACAATCATCAAATGCTACAGCACAAGTTCCTAATTGTGAATAAATAAGCCAACGATGGAGGCCAACCTGGAGTCCAGTGCTATGATTCGTAGAAGAGACAGCGTTCCCGTTCCTCAGCCTCGGCAGATCACGATCCCCACGATCTCCGTGAATGGACACCTGCACATGCAAGAAACAACACGAATACAAGCATAAAATCCAGAATACGCAACTATATATCAGTTAGAAAGGATATAACTCATTATTAACATAAGTGAAAAATAGAGTGGAACCATAACCGGTAGTCATTCATTAATAAACAATCGAAAGAGAGTACAACCAATGTTCTGACGCCGCGGTCTCCTTCGGAAGGGTCCCCAGTCGTTCACGTCTCGCAAAGCTCGCCAGGGAAAGGGCAAGCCTCTCTAGAGTCTCTCGACGATAGTCTCCTTACTTGAGTCGGCCTTACGGGAAGAAAGAGGGCTCTTACAGCACGAAGGCTCTTGGGAATTAGGAGATTCAAAGCTTAGGCACTTCAAGACTAGCTTGCAATGGCAATAGGCAAGCTTTTATAGATGGGGAAGGAGGGAGTTGGGATCCCTATTATTGTGGGATTGGCCCTATCATTAAGGAAGGTTCCATGAAAGGTGGAAAACCACCTCCCTTCCATAGAACTCCCGTAGCCAAACCTCCCAACTCAAGATAGGCAATGGTTTCTGAGTTGGTTGAAACACAACTTCCGCAATCTTTAATTAAAAAACACTCCTTAAATTGGCTGGCACGACTGCTGCTCTGGGACAGAGCGCCAGTTGGCGTGGCCTCTTTGCAGGATTTTCCCCATTGGCGCGAATGATGAACTGTCTGCCCGCACCAATGCAAAAGGAGATGTTTTCATGGTTTTTGCAAGGAGATGTCTTTAGGGCAATTGAAGCTCTTGCTTATAGGAATGCAATGATGATGGTTTCAAGGCATGACATTGCTCATAGGTCACAAAATGGGTCCTCCATTGTGTGAGACGGGGAATGGTAGGGACAGTGACAAATTACTGTGTAACAGATGCCCCCTAAAGTATGAGGCCCGAGAGAGAGAGAGGGGTGAAATGCTTTACGAGATCATGTTCAACTGAAGCCCTGCCGTCGAAAAACCTGCGTAGAAAAATACAACTGATATCTCAAGTACATGATGTATATGCGGTATGGGCGCAGCCATCCGAAACAGAGTACACTATAATCCGGATCCAGGGTATGGGCGCAGCCATCCAGCAAGGATCAAAATAAATAGACTCAGGTATGGTCGCAGCCATCCAATCAGTGAGTCATGTACAAAATGATAATAATCCACAATCGCAGCCTGGATTACAACAGACACAATCCAGGGTCTTGTGCTCCATCTCGACCCAAACAAAGTACAAGTTCAAGCATGCGAATATGTGAGCTGAAGTCGAACATGCAAGAACATCGTCTGATTACCAGCCAATGATGAGAGCTGTTAACAGACGCGAGAGGGACCACCAATAATGACAATGGCCCTCAAGGTACTACAGGTACAATCTACGGCGTGTGAATCAATGAGCTGGCGTCGAACACTCGTAGAATCACTCGATCGGAGGCCAATGATGAAAACCCCACGTCGAATGCGACGAACCTGCCATTGAGGCATGCAGGCTCCAAGGTACCATAAAGGAGTCTCTAGATCAACTTCCCGGATAATGAGCTGAAGTCGACAGGAAGTGACCTTGATCGAAGGTGGGCCATAATGTTTCCCACATCATCGACACGAGACAGAGGAACATGATGTTTTGTTGTGAATCAGGATCGTATGAGAATCAGAGGAAAGGTTGATATTCGCAGAGGCCAACTTCTCTTGAACATGTAACGGCACTAATAGTGGTTTTGGCAGTATTTGACATCAACGGATCAGAGGTCATGGTGACAAGGCAATGAGCAGAGGAGAGGTCAAAAAGGATTACCCAAACCCACGGAAGCAAGTGAAAAAACGAGATGAGATGTCCCCAACCCGACATGAATGCAGACAAGTGCCATGTTCAAGAGCGACATACTGCCGACACGACAATGATTACAGTTCCATTTTTCCCCACCATTTCTGGCGAGTACCCCAATTATTTTTGATAACAAGCTTGAAGGGGATAGCATATGCTTGTAATGTAAGTCCGCCCTTCGGGCGAATCCATCCTAGTACATTTAACGAGCCCTAGGAAGGAGGAACTCAGAGAACGTCATTTCGACTGAATCCGATGTCATCAGGGTTTAACGAGTCTGACAAAGGAAGAACTCAGCGTCTTTTCATGTTTAGAGAGTTTGAAAAGACAACGGAAAAGTAAACTCCATAGGTCCCTTTTCGTAAATAGTTCCTCAGATCCGAAAAGGTAGAAAAAAATATCCGAGAAAACCTCCTAGTCGCGATAGGCTAGGGTATTCCTTTTTCGTAATCAATCCATCCCAGCCCGAAAAAGGGGTAAACGTATACTGGGTAGATGTCGATTCGTGTCCATTTTAATGAGATCGAAACGACAAGGGCCTCGGCAATATTTTCATGTTTAGAGAGTCAGAAAAGAGCTGAAAGATGACTCCAAAGTGACTTTTTCGTGTATTTACCGAGTCCGAAAAAGTATAAAATACAACTCGTTTCCACCGTTAAAGTCGCAAAAAACCTGCTGCTGCACATACCAAGCAAGCGTAAAACCCATTTTTGACATAACATATTAAAATATTTGATAAAAATAACTTTTAAAACCCATCCTATGTTGAAAAAGTTATAAATATGCCAAAATGGTAAAAACAAAATTACATTTACTATTTACCTTGGTAAAAAGAAGCAGTGGTCCATTTTGGAGTGCAAACTTCTGACGACGATTGTGACAGATCCAGTTGACCATTCAAATTCTTGTCTGCTACAGGTAAGAGGCGCTTCTCTATACTTTATTTCAATCCATTTTTTTGATAGTTTTCCCTCATATATCAGGCTATGTGGCAACTTTTTGAATTTTTAGGGCTGCGCTCATTGGCGCGGGTATCGGGCACGGACCCGTGCCAATGGGCTTTTCTATGCAAAGGGCTCGCGCCACGTGGTGCGACTGTTCACAAAACAGCTGCGCCAGTGGCCGAACCCAAATTTCCGCCTAGAAATTCGAAATTTTAATCATTTTAAATGAAATTTGAAGCCTACCAGAGATCTAATTAAGGGTTTATGACCATGTGGATGCAGGAAATCAAGAAAAATGGTGATTGAGTGGAAAGAAAGAGAGCATGGAGAAGAGGATGAACAGGTCATAGAAAGTGAGGCTTGCATGAATGCCCTCAGAAACTGTGGGCTAAAGAAGTTCTTCCTTACACCCTGTTTACGAGCTCAGCCCGAGCTCCTCCAGTATTTGATCAGTATTTGGGACGAACATGAACAAGTGTTCAAGTTGCGAGATCAGGTATTGGAGTTGGAGGTTTCTAATGTGTATTTCATAACCAGATTGTCCCGCAGAGGTCCGGTACCCATCCTGACTGGGAGCAGACCATCTGGCGAGAAGATGGAGGAAGTGATGGCACGAGTGTGTCCAAGAGCACAAATGGGATCAGGGAGAAAAAAGGTGGATATCCACACTATCCCCGATCTGGCATTGAGAGTTGTCCTACATACCATCACGCGGGCTGCAGGATCGCAGGCACCACACGAGGCCACAAAGGCCCAACTCTTGCTGGCCTCAGAATGCATGAGTCCCTTATTGTTCGACTGGGCCACAACAGTAACAATAAACATGAAGAGACAACTCACAAAATGCAAGCAAGCTAAACTGAAACAGTTTGGCTATGGTTCCATCCTGGTATCGTTCATTCTGGAACGCTTACCAATCTTCCAGGGCCAAGGGGCCATAGTAGCAGATCCGATACCACGAGAGCCAAGAATGGCTCGCTGGGCAGCACTAATGCCCAGAGCTGGAGGCGGCCAACAGATGTCCTGGAGGCCGGAGTTCTTTAGGTGGTTACGGCGCCAGCTGATTGTAGTGGAGGACTGGCCATATGCAGGAACTAACTTCACCGGAGACCCAGATCTCCCACTGCCAGAAGGAGATGACTGGGATGAGGAGTTGGGTAAGACCTCATGTTTTTTATTTTTTATGTTTTATGTTTTTTTGTTAATACACATTCGTCCTAACACATTTTATATATGTATGCAGATGTGGGACCTGAGAGACCAGCTGGGATGTCTCCAATCTCACGGAGGACTCATCTCGCCCCTGATCCTCAGGGAGAGGGCACAGGAGGAGAGGAGTTGATCCAGAATCTCGAGGGCATTGCCCGAGGGATCCCAGACTATGCTCGGCTGGCGGACGTACCGATGGCGTACCAGCGTCATACGGTGGGAGTTCCAAGTCGGATCCACCGAATCCTGAGATGCTTAGTGCGTGCAGTTACATGTTATCATGAGCACCATGCGGATTAGCTCTTAGGGATTATACCACACATATTTTTTGAGAGACATATCGTCTCCGGATGTACTTAAGATGATTATGTATATTTTGACTTTATGTGACACACTCTATGTAAACATTTCGATATCTATATATATATGCATATCTATTTCTGGATGGATCTTTCTTTACATGTGATGATGATTTACAAATTGTGCAAATGTCTGTCTAATACCAGATTTGCTACTGTATCTGTTAATGTATTCAAATGTCTGGGTATATGATGATATGTAATGTAGTCAAAATTCCTTTCCAGTAATCGAATACGCAGATACAGACGTAAAATGGATGGGTTCCTTACCGAATAGTGTCCGTTCAGTTGTAACACTACCAGCTGCGAATCTAGATATACAAGAAATTCACGGATACCAAGGTTCACTGCCTCGGTTAATAATTCTAACACAGCACTATATTCCACGACGTTGTTCGTATTACGTCCTAGACACACACCTTGCAGGTTGATCAACTCACCAGCAGGATCATAGATTACCCAGGCTGCTGAAGACAGATTCCTGGTACTGCGGGAGGCACCATCCGCGAAACCAACAAATGGATGAATAGACATCTGCACAACCAGGAAGATCCGATCAGCAGAAAGATGTTTACAAGGCACACCACACTATACATGCACACAAATGCAAAAACACACACCTATGTACACACACCACACCAAGAAATCACTTCAGGCATAGTACTTTTTAAGGTACAGCCCATTCCTGGGCTGCGCCAGCGGAACTCCTTCATAATCTATAAGCTCGTAGGCCCCATTTTTCAAAATGCGCTTTACTATATAGGGCCCGTGCCACATAGGCTGGAACTTACCGGCTCCAAGCTTGTCATGTGCTTGATCGTACAGGAGGACGAGTTCTCCTTCGATAAAAGAACGGGGAGAAACAGATTGATCAAAATGAGTTTTGACCCTCTTCTTTTGTGCTTCAATGATCAAAGTAGCCAGACGACGGGTTTCATCTAACCGTTCCAGATACAGAAGACGTTCTTCCTCAGCATAAGTATCAGGTAGAAGTTCCACAGCTAATTTCAGAGAAGGAATCTCGCATTCAACCGGAAGAGTTGCTTCCAGACCGTACACCAATTGAAATGGCATGAATCCGGTTGCACTCTTAGCAGATGTTCGGTATGCCTAGAGAGCTGAGAACAGTTGGAGATGCCAATTGGATTTGTGAATACCAACTGTTCGTTGAAGCATAGTGACTAGAACCTTGTTCACCGCTTCAACCTGACCATTCGCTTGAGGGTAATATGGTGTTGAGCTGTCGTGACGCAAGCCCAAATTTGAAGTCAGCTCTGCCATCATATAATCTCGGAAATGAGTACCGTGATCAATGACGATGGCTTGAGGAACCCCGAATCGTGCAATAACGTGGTTGAATATAAATTGAGCAGTCGTTTTACCGTCAGCAGCTAGTGTAGGCATCGCCTCGGCCCACTTGGTGAAGTAGTCGACAACGACAATTATATACGCATGCCCCGCAGCCGAGTGAGGGTTACACGTCATAAAATCCACGCCCCATTTTGCAAAAGGGCTGAAGGTAATAACGGGATGCAAGGGTAAAGGCGGAACGCGAATCTTGCGCTGAAATATCTGGCACGCGTGACATTTACGGACTGCAGTGATACAGTCTTTGAATATGAAAGGCCAGAAATAACCTGCTCGCAGAATCTTCTGGGCAGTAGCATACCCGGACATATTTCCACCACAGGCGCCACTGTGACAGTCATTTAGGACCTTTTCAGCCTCTTCCAAGGTTAGGCACCGCCGGAGCACCGAATCTACTCCAATGCGGTATAAGGTATCTCCTACTATACGGTAGGGTTGGGACTGATGCCGAATCCGTCGGCGAGCAGCTTTATCCAACTCAGACCGAAATGTCGAGGTCTGAAGATACACAATTATATCACCGTACCAAGGGTCACGAGTACTGATGAGGAAAAGCGTTTCGTCCGGTATATGGTCTTCAGAGTGTGAAGGAGCAGAGTCTGTAGGGAGAGAGCATATCAGATCCGCGAAAACCAGTGATTTCGTTGACTTAGCGGTAGTGAACTCTAAGTCAAACTCCTGTAGGATAACAATCCACTTGGAGTACTTGCCCCCCAGTAACTGTCTAGAGAGAATATACGTCATAGGGTTGCAGTCTGAAACCACTGTTATCGTACGCAAAAGGATGTAATGGCAAAAGCGCTGCACAGCGTGTACTGCAGCTAATGCCAACTTCTCGACATGAGCATAACGCGTTTCTGTATCGAGAAGGTTCCGTGACAGATAATAAACAACATGTTCATTACCGTCATCATCATCCTGCACCAAGACCATGGCTATGGTGCTAAATGCGGCAGCGAGATATAAAGTGAAGTCACGGTGGTAGTCCGGAGGACGAAGCAACGGAGCATTGACAAGCAACGTCTTCAGCTTCTCAAAGGATTGCTGAGCGATTTCGTCCCAGTGGAAGGGAACATTCTGCTTTAACAAACGAGTGAATCCTTTGGCCACCTCGGCATAATTCAGGATAAAGCGCCGAGGAAAATTCGCTTTCCCTTGCAGACTCTGTAACTGATACAAGGAGGAGGGTGATGGGAGATTAATAATGGCCTCAACCTTTAAAGGGTCAAGGCGAATCCCGTCTTTCGAGACTATGAATCCTAAAAGACGGCTAGAATCCACGCCGAAGACGCACTTATGAGGATTAAGCCTAATGTTGTAGCGTCTGCAACGAAGAAAGATCTGGCGGAGATGTTCAGGATGGTCCTCTCACTTAGCCGAATGAGCTGGCAAGTCATCCAGATAAGGCTGAACGATGTGGCAAATGTCATGAAAAGCGTAGGACATCGCACGCTGAAAAGTGGCTCCAGCGTTCTTCAAGCCGAACGGGAGCTTTTTATACGCGAAAGTACCCTACGGACAGATGAATGTGGTCTTGTGCTGATCCTCAGGTGTAATATTGATCTGATTATACCCTGAGAAACCGTCCATTAGGGAGTAGATCTCACTTCCGGCACATTCGTCAATGATCTGGTCTATGAACGGAGTGGGATAATTATCCTTTGGACAGGTGCAATTGATGTCGCGATAATCAACACAGACTCTAATCGTACCCTAATTTTTATCGACGGGGACAATGTTGGACACCCATTCTGTGAGGGGGATGGGATAAATAAAGCCCACATTCAGAAGTTTTTCAAATTCTGCCTTGATGGCGGCGGCTTTCCGAGGATGCATGGGGTGTAAGCGTTGGCGCACGGGTTTCGCACCAGGGTAGGTTGGAATCTCATGCACTACGATACTGGGATCGATCCCCGGCATTTCCTCGTAGGACCAGGCGAAAAAATCTCTAAATTCCTTAAAAAGCTCAGTATAGACTTGAATCTCATTGGGAGAACAAGTCACACCCACATGAATATTCTTAACGATCCCTGGTTTAACGGAGATGTTGATCAGGACGGTTTGAGTAATGTTACCTAGGTTACCCTCCGAAAAAACCTCGTGCGTCAAGATGGGCGTTTGAAGAGGAGGGGTAGGGACCTGAGGAGCATAACGCTCCAGACAGTCAGTCATTGCCCCCAAGCTGGGCATAAACGAGGAGCGATGATGTGCAGCGCCCCAAGGCAGCTCCTCAAGAGACATAGTCTCAATGATGGCCTCATCGAAAGGAAAAGTCTCTTTGAGAGGATCAGGTGAATCGGCCTGACCAAGCTAGGGGGATTGAGAGTAGACGTCGAGAGCCATGCTCAAAGGAGCATGCCGAGGAGGTGGAGGATCAGATGCGGCAACAATTTCACAGTATCTGATCTCTACTGGAGTCAAAGGCATTGATTCTCCAATCTCATACACCTGCTCAGGCGTAGGAATAAGCCAGGGGTCATCGGACCTGGAAATCATGTTCACTTGAGCGGTGTGCGGTGGTGGTGCAGGGAAAATACCCATGAGGACTGGGTCTTTGAAGAGACCAAGTCCTACACTGTCCGGGGGATTTGGAATCTGATCCACGTATGGCACGTTGTTCTCAGAGGTAGAGGTGAAAAATGACAACTGATCCACCGTGACAATTTTGCCCTCGTGAGGGAACTTAATGAATCGAAAGACGGTGGACGGTACGCATAGCATGGCATGGGTCCATCTGCGGCCAAGAAGTATATTGTAGTTGAGTTTGGCGTCAACCACTTCTACTTCTACGTTGACAGTCTTCCCCTGTAATGTGATCGCTAGACTCTCGAGAACACCCAGGGGTTTAGATTCCCGACCATCAAATGCCTCAAGGGCATTGGGAGATGACGAAAGGGCTAGAAATCCAATGGCCTTCCAGCAAGCGGATGACATAACGCAAGTAGAAGCACCTTCATCTACTACGTCCCTATGGATATTCAGACTGTTAATCCCGACTTGAATGACAAGAGCGATTTGATGTGGAAGCCGGGGAGTGAAATTCTCCAAATTGAAGGTGAGAAGACTCGAGTCGGCGAGATCAATGCCACCGATTGCAGAAATTAAAGCCTTCCGTTGTGAAGGACAACTTTGAAGAACCTCAAGTGCAGACATAGCACATGGCGCATGTGCCAAATCCTCAAAAATGCTGTAATGTTGAGCGGCACGAGCGTTTGGATTATAAGAAGATATTCGAAGAACACCTTTAGAAGGTGGCTTCACAATGGGTTCAGGAGTCGGCTTTTCGATTTCCAACGAACTGGAGGCAGGTGGGGGAGGCGGTCCATCTACAACTGCCTTCCTGGGTTCTTACCGCGATTCATTGTAATCCTTTGACCGCGTAGCGACAGAGATAGGTGCAACACTCTTCACCATGAAAACTTGGGACCCAAATGGTGTAGATGGTGATGGCTGTTCGACCATCTGGGTCTGCTGAGATGGAAATGGCTCTTTTAGAACAGCCAGAGTCCCTTTTGAGCCCTTGAGAAGTTGACTAACTTCGGATCATCGTGGACAATCCTTAGTATAATGGTCCTCTTAAAAAATGAGGCAAGGATACTTTGGTTTACGCTGGGAGCCATCCTCAGTGCGAGATTTAGATTCTGGCCTCGGGGCATCAGATTTAGATTTTCCTTTGCCCTTCTTTTTCCCCTTGGAGGATTTCTCCGTAGGATTGGCCTGAACAGCATTCACCTCTGCGGTTTTGCTAGAATCGAATGGGGCGGGATCAGCGGAAGTATTGTTGGAAGAATTAGACTTCTGCTTCCCATTCGAAGATTTCTTCGAATTCTGAGAGACAGAACCAATGACACCATCCACCGCAGGGGTAGGCGGAGCCTTAGAGGTTCCAGGCCATGGAGCATCAGTCAAGATGTCATAAAGCGTGCCAGACTGAGAATAGACAAGATCCATATATTGGGCACGCGCGATGGCTTGTTCCTCTGTCACACACGCTCCCATCGCAATATCCTGAGCGATTTTATTCACGAAGGAGGTGGTGAACCAGTGAGTCAGTATCTAATCAGGTATGTGAAACTTGATCAGTCTACGACGGTGCCGCCACTCATGAATGTGATCTGAGATGTGAGTGGCTTTATCCTGCTTCAGGGAAGTCAGGAGGTGCGTCTCAGCTTCATACCGAACCGGTAACTGAAAATGCATGAGGAAAGCCATGGCTAAAGAATTGAAATCTTGGAAAATGCCACGGGGTAACTCTATGTACCACTTAGCAGAAGCTCCAGTTAAAGTACGCTGGAAGAGGCGCAAACGGATTGAATCGTCGACCCAAGAGTTAGACAAACACCAAAGATGATACGTCATCACATGCGCCTGGGGGTCCTCTCCAGCTTTTCCCTCAAACTTGGGGCAATCACCAGGTATCTTGGTGGGAACCGGAGGCCAATATGGATTATGTAAAATTGGATCATTGGTCAATTTTGAAACATCTGGCAGCTCCAAGGTAGCCAAGAACGGCAATGGTGGATTAACCGCCATGCCAGGCCCAGGATGAGGTCCGGTACCCATACTCCACAATGGTTGTGAATATCCTTGCCCCCACGAGTTCTGTCCTGCAGGATTCTGACCGTAGGGGGCGTAGGTCGTATAACTAGACAGATTTGGATGCTGGTAACCATAGTGTGGGGCTTGATAACCAGGGTACGGACCCTGATTATGTGTCAGCCCCGTATAAGCAGCATTTGGATTTGGCTGCTGAGTGTAGGTAAAACCGGGTGGAGGAGGATAATACTGAGAGCCTCTGGGGTGGTTATAGTTCGGTTGAGACTGACCATGAGGATAATAACCACCCTGAGGATAAGTAGGCTGCTGAAAAGTGGAACCCTGCAGAGCCTGATACATAGGGCGCAGCTGTTGATTTGGCTGCAGCATTGAATGAACCGGCTGCTGTGCAGGGTTGATGGAATGAGCAGGCTGCCCTGAGTGAACAGGTTGACCCGATTGAGAGGGCTGACCTGAGTGACCAGGTTGACCCGGATAGACAGGCTGCGCCGGTTGCACAGGCTGACCTGGCTGTAAAGGAGCCCCAGGTTATACCGGATGGGCCGGTTGGCCTGGAGGTGGAACACCGGGTTGTACCGGATGAGCTAGTTGGCCTGGTGGAGGAATAGGGCCAGTTGGTTGCTGGAAACTGGTTTGACCTGAAGCAGAACCATAGGATGGTCCTGGCTGATATGCAACGTTAGAAACAATAGGATACTGCGGTTGCATTGGTGGAGAAGGCTGGATTTTCCCCCCAGGACCAAAGACCAGTCCCAGTTGGTACCCCGGCTGAGGCTGGACAGGTTGACCAGAAGGGCTGTACTACTGTCCTTGCAGACTGTACGATGGCCCTTGCTGGCCCGCAGGATAGCCCTGGATGGGTTGCCCCTGTGGGTCATAAGGATAACCAGGTTGGCCCGAAGGTTGGCCTTGGAAAGGTTGCCCTTGCGGGTTATAAGCCTGGTGATGAGGTAAACCTTGAGCATGGAGGAAAGCCTCAGGAGCGGGTAGACGCAAAATGTCCCCGTGCTCGTCATACTGACCTGGAAAAGCATACACGGGAGTACCATCCTGTGCATAGTGCGAAAAATAAGATCGGTAGGGATCTTGGGAGGATGGTCCAACCTCGGGGTTCGGCTGTTGCAGAGACAACCGATACTCCTCCGGAGAGATGTTCTCCGGTATAGAAGTGGCTAGATAAATATCTTCTGGAGTTGGCAGAGCCCTGGCAGAGGGTGCTGTGACAACAGCAGAAGAGGCGGCCACACAAACAGTGGGCCGGACAGGTACAGAGGTAACAGGCATCTGAGGAGACACCCCGAGTGTAGGAGCAGCTGGCCTCGGAGAAGGAGCTGACACTCCCATAGAGGCTGCGGCATAAATTATCTGACCCAAAGACCTGTATCCCGGCGGTAAAGAGGGACTGGATGTGGACATCTCAACCAGTTTAGAGCTGTCTCCCAGAAACAATCTTCGTGGGAAGAGCTGATAGTCTTCACCAGACGTTGGGATTTCCTCACCAGAATCACTCATGGTTGATCCTGCAATTAAATCTCGTAAGAGACGGCGAGGACTAGGAGGAAAAACAGCAGCAACAAAAGGCGAACTCGATGTAAGAGAAAGGAAATCAACTCCTAATCTCAATTCAGACACAGGGTCCGAAAAGGGCCAATTGAACTCAACTGGTCCCCCAAAGGGTTGCTCAGAAAGAACCGGTCCCCCGTCAGGAAACTCGAAAACAATAGGCTGCTGCGGTTCAGCAGAGGATTGGGAAACCTCTGATGAATCGTCCGTGTAAGGACTACCAGTAGACGAAACCGAGGGTTCCGCCACTGTGGCAAACGACAAGAGAAGAGAAAACAAACACACACATGGGCTGAAAAAGAGTCAAGACACACGAGCAAACGGTCGACAAGCAATATCTAAGAGGGTGTGTAATCGTGGGTGATTAATTTTTACCACATTGAAAAGTAAGAAAATTTACCGTTTCATGTTTTAAGAGTCGAGAAACGATAAAAGATGACTCTATCTCTTTCAGATTTGACACAAGCGTGAAAGGACAAGCGCTTGACGGTCTTTTCAAATTTAGGGAGTCAGAAAAGACCAAATGACTACTCAGGAATACTAGGCACAAAGGGTGTACCAAATAACCGTGAACTGCAATATACACCTTGGTTTCAATAATGAAACAAAAATCGACCAAGGACTTTCCGTACGTGCATGCAATCTCCCCGAATGCTGTGTTCGGTGTATCACGGGTATAGGGCGGCAGACTCGGCTTCCTATGGATAAAGGATTGAAAACCTAGAGGGGTCTCCCTTTATATACGCGACGGTACGGGGAGCACAAGTCCGTACTAGCGCTGTCTAAAGCCAAAAGGTGAACGACAGCTGCTAGGTTTAAAGACGCCAGAACACGTCTCTAGCCTAGACCACTAAATACGTTTCGTTAGATTTCAATGCTGCCTTAGGTTAATTGAATAAATTTTATGGTTGATCTTCAATTAGGTTTCAGTTTTCAGGCCCTATCGTATGTAATGTCTTGAAAGACTCCTAAATGCAAAGCTACATGCCACAGTACACCATTTCGTTCGATGAAAACTAGCTACAGAAGAGTTGAGAGCTTTTACACAAAAAAAATGATCGGAAGACAAACAAGGATATCTCTAATGCAACTAATGAAATTGAAAACTTTTCATTCAAATCACTAATCACTAGCAAAATCGAAAAGATTACAATTTGCACTAATCAACCAAAAGCAAAAGAGATTTTTTTTTTTTTTAATTTTCAATGTTTGATAGCTAAATGCACTAAACAAACCGAAAACAAACGGAACAACTTGAGAAACGATATTGAGGGAGAAAAACGAACAAATTTCACTCAATGACACCACAATCAGATCTCAAATCAACCAAAGTCTCTCGAAACCAAGAAAAAGACTCAAAGGCTCCAATGGACCGTGTGATCTGGGTCCAAAGCAAGACCAAACGAAATTTGAATGAAGAGACGAGCAATCACCCAAAAATCGCAACAACACAGTGAACAACTACTAAAAGAATGCGGAGGAGAAATCAGAGAGTTGACTGGATAAACGAAACACCAAAACTCCCAAGGAGGGCTCGATACACAAAGCCACTAGATGCCCTAGGGCTTAAAACATGAAATCGATAGATAAAAGCAAACAACCAAAGGACGAAGGAAAATTCCCAGTCAAACAAGACTCCAACACACTCAGGTAGTCGAAAAATCAAGAAGAAAAACACTGACCAGACCTAGAGAGCTCAAAACTGAGCAAAATCAAATACCTTACAGGAGTGGCGCGACTGTAAGGCTGCAACTAGTGCCAGAAAGAAATTAGCGCAGGCAATACAAAAGTGACATGCACCAATTGGCGCGACTGTTGGGCTAAAAAGCGCACTAGTCGAGTTTCTCAGCCAAAATTAAAAAATAACTACTCCAGAAGCAGATCAATGTAGACTAAGCAAACCAAGAAACAAAAACAGCAAAAGAACCCAGCCCAGAAGGCTAACCAAGCAAGGAAAATCATAAAACAGTCCAAACGAGACAGTGAAAACTAGACGATCCCCAGCGGAGTCGCCAAATTGTTGAGGAGGTAAATCCCCTCTACGGACAGAGGCGATCCCTACTAGCCCAGCAGGGGTCTAGCAACAATCATAAAATGTTACAGCGCAAGTTCCTAGTTACAGATAAAAGACCAAAGATGGAGGCCTACCTGGAGTCCAATGCTATGATCCGTAGAAGAGAGCGTTCCCGTTCCTCAGCCTCGGCAGATCAAAATCCCTCCACGATCTCTGCGGATGGACACCTGCACATGCAAGAAACAACACGAATACAAGCATAAAATCCAGAATACGCAACTAGATATCAGTCAGAAAGGATATAACTCATATTAACATAAGTGAAAACAGAGTGGAACCATAACCATAATCATTCATTAAATAACAATCGAAAGAGAGTACAACCAATGTTCTGACGCCGTGATCTCCTTCGGAAGGGTCGCTAGTCGTTCACGTCTCGCAAAGCTCGCCAGGGAAAGGGAAAACCTCTGTTGAGTCTCTCGACGATAGTCTCCTTATTTGAGTCGGCCTTAAGGGAAGAAAGAGGACTCTTACAGCGCAAAGGCTCTTGGGAATTTGGAGATTCAAAGCTTAGGCACTTCAAGACTCACTTGCAATGGCAAGAGGCAAGCTTTTATAGATGGGGAAGGAGGGAGTTGGGATCCCTATTATTGTGGGATTGGCCCTATCATGAAGGAAGGTTCCATGAAAGGTGGCAAACCACTTCCCTTCCATAGAACTCCCGTAGCCAAACCTCCCAAATCAAGATAGGGAATGGTTTCTGAGTTGGTTGAAACACAACTTCCGCAATCTTTATTTAAAAAACACTCCTTAAATTGGCTGGCGCGACTGCTGCTCTGGGACAGAGCGCCAGTTGGCCCGGCCTCTTTGCAGGATTTTTCCCATTGGCGCGAGTGATGAACTGTCTGCCCGCGCCAATGCAAAAGGAGATGTTTTCATGATTCTTTGCAAGGAGATGTCTTTAGGGAAATTGAAGCTCATGTTTAGAGGGATGCATTGATGATGATTTCAAGGCATGACAATGTTCACAGGTCACAAAATGGGTCCTCCATTGTGCGGGACGGGGAATGGTAGGGACGGTGACAAATTACTGTGTAACAAGGATCTTGCTGCAACTTTTGAATGAGTGTCCATACATCTTTGTCCTTCTTCCATTCATCTCTTGCTTTGGTTATCCAATCTGGTTGGATAATAGAAATGGCACAAAGAAATGCTTCCACCTCTTCATTCTTTCTTGAGAGTGCATCTGCAACAACATTAAGCTTTCGTTTTTTGTAGATTATTTCAAAGTCATAACCCAACATCTTTGTGACCCATTTTTGCTGCTCTTCTGAAGATAGTCTTTGTTCCAAAAAGTGTTTAAGACTATCATGATCAGTTTCTACCTTGAAGTGTCTTCCCATTAGGTAAGTTCGCCATTTCTTTAGTGCATGCAGTATTGCTAACATTTCCTTCTCATAAATAGGTTTCTGTAAATACTTTCCTTTGATTGGACGACTTTCAAAAGCAATGGGTCTTCCTTCCTGCATTAAAACCGCACCAATTCCATTTCTTGAGGCATCACATTCCACAATAAAGGTTTTTGTGAAGTCTGGCATAGCTAAGACCGGTGCTAGGCACATTGCCTCTTTAAGATTTTCAAAGGTCTTAGTTGCTTCAGGAGTCCATAAAAATGCATCTTTCTTCAATAATTTTGTTAGAGGTGCTGCTATTCTCCCATAATTCTTAACAAACTTGCGATAATACCCTGTTAACCCGAGAAATTCTCGCAACTACTTTATGGTCGTGGGGACTTTCCATTCCTTAATGGCTTTAATTTTGTTAGGGTCTACTTTAACACCCTCGTGAGATATAATATGACCCAGATATTCCACATCTTGTACTCCAAAGAAACATTTGGATGTTTTTGTATATAATTGTTTCTCCTGCAATAGTTTGAGTACCCTGTCAACATGTTCAACATGATCCTTCCAAGACCTTCTGTAGATTAGTATATCATCAAAAAATACTAGCAAAAATTTTCTAAGGAAGGGTTTGAAAATGGAATTCATCAACCCTTGAAATGTAGAAGGTGCATTGGTAAGGCCAAAAGACATGACCAAAAATTCATAATGACCCTCATGAGTTCAAAATGCTGTTTTTGGAATATCTTCAGTCTTCATTCTAATTTGATGATATCCT
Source organism: Pinus albicaulis (assembly GCA_034641835.2). Lineage (NCBI taxonomy): Eukaryota > Viridiplantae > Streptophyta > Pinopsida > Pinales > Pinaceae > Pinus > Pinus albicaulis. The sequence continues at coordinate 17,467 of JAXQQM020061414.1, forward strand.
GAACAAAGATCCAACTTGGTAAAATAAATTTCTCCATGTAATTCATTCAATAATTTATCAATCACAGGAATGGGAAATTTATCTTTAATGGTGAGCTTATTGAGCTCCCTATAATCCGGACACATTCGCCATGATCCATCCTTCTTGTGTACCAATACTACGAGAACAGAGAAAGAACTTTGACTAGGTTGAATTATACCCGCCTCTAACATTTCTGCAATCATACGTTCAATTTCGCTCTTTTGGAAGTAAGGATATCTATAAGGCCTGATGTTTGGAGGAACACTTCCTTGAATCAAATGAATAGCATGATCATGATCACGAATAGGTGGGAGTCCTTTGGGAGTTTCAAATACCTTGGAATGATTGTCCAAGACTTGTTGGAGATCTGCAGAAATAGATGATTTTGATGTTGGAACTTCTAGTGAGCATAATTGTGCAATTACGCCTCGCTGTTCTTTCTTTAGAAGCTTTGTCATGACATTAGAGCTTATTATCCTTCTTGGCTTCCCCGCAATACCCCATAATTCAACTTCCTTTCCTTCTGAAAAAAATTTCAAGAAAATTTCTTGAAAATTAAAAGCTACCATCCCCAAAGATTGTAACCATTGTACTCCTAGTACAACATCAGCCCCTCCCATAGGAATGGAAAGCATTGGACTAGTCAACACATATTCCCCCATGGTTAGCTTGATATTATGGCATTTTCCAGAGCAATTTATAGTTCCTCCATTTGCAACCATCACTTGACATTCTCGTGCTGGGTATAGGAAACAATTTAATTCCTTGGCTACCTTACAATGAATAAAATTATGGGTGCTACCTGAATCAATCAACACTATTACCTTTTCTTCTTGATTTGTCCTTGTATCTTGAGAGTTTGAGGAGTGGTAATTCCTGCCAGTGCATTACACGATATGGTCGGATTCATTTCTTCCTCTTCTAGGGTTGGTTCCTGGTGTATATCCTCTTCTTATTCATTTTCTTCTTCCTCTTCACAATCTATGTAAAATAATTTCTTCTCAGCACACTTATGACCTTTAGTGTATTTGCTATCACAACTGTAGCAAAGCCCTTTTGCTCTTTTTTCTTCTAATTTTTGTGGTGTCAACCTTGTAGGTTGTGGAAATCTAGGCATAGCAACACTTCCTTCTTTATAGAATTGAGTGGTAGGCTTCCTTGTCGCCATTATTTTATATTCAACTTTTCTTGCCAACCTGAATGCCTTCTCCAATGAATCCGGTTCCAAAACACGAACTTCATGTTGGATGTTATCCTTTAAAGTGCCTATGAAGAGATCGATCTTGTGTTCCTCTGGAATATCAGTTACCCTTATATTCAATTTTTGGAAGTCCTCAATGTGCTGCCCCACTAAACCCTTTTGTTTGAGATTTATCAAATGGCTAAAGAAGGTGTTGCTCTTTGTATCCTCATAATGTGCTATCATTTCCTCCGTAAAAATTGACCAAGTGACAATTTTTTTACGGGAGCAAAGCCATCGATACCATACAAATGTATTTGTTCTAAATGTAAAGTTGCAATGCGTACCTTTTGTGTGTTTTGCACGTTATGGAGATCAAAATATTGCTCCATCTGTAGTATCCATGTTACAAGATCCTTTCCATCAAACTTCCTCATATCCATTTTTGGAATATGGTGGTTCTTCCCGCCAACATTAGAGTTTATGAAATCATGATTAACATTGATTTTGTTCTCATCATGAGGTTCTTCTACTATATTTTCACCATTAGGAAACATTTCTTGTATCAATTTTGTCAAACCTTCGATGTCTGTTTTTAGATCATTCTTCATGTTTTCCATGTTGTATTTCATGTCATCCATCTTAGCTTCCATGCCAGCTTCCATGCCATCCATCTTAGCTTCCACACCATCCATCTTAGCTTGCACGCCATCCATCTTAGCTTCCACGCCTTTCTTCAAAACTTCCATTTAATTTTTTGTTGCTCTTTGCGAGAGTGAAATTTGTTGCACTTGCTCTTGTAATTTTGATAGATCATGTTACAATTCTTCATCTTCATGAGTCATAGTAGAGCCTTCTGAAGGCTTAATGGGTGTTGAATTATTTTTACGGGGCATCTTTTAGAACCCAATACTGATATCTATTCTACAATATGCCCTTGGAATCAATTCAAATTGATTCTTCTAACAAGACTTATGCAATTCGGAAAAAAAAAATGCACACCTTTTTCTTGCTTTTGAGGAGCTCAATATTGAAATTGGATTATATTTGTGATTGCAGCACTTCAATATTTTATTTTTGGTACCAACGTATCCCTCTGAATTATCTTTCGAATTCCACAGGTGTCACCTAATTTGGATTCTCCAAGACAAAGTTGTGTCCAATCTCCCACAATGACCTAATTGTGGACTGGTTCAGTAGAGAAAACTTGTACGACTTGCCACGTGTCACTGTTTCATTCTTCATTTCTCAAATTGATAGCCATGAAACCAGAGTCCGTTTACTTGCAACCACTTTTTACGGCACTCCAATCCGATGCCCAGAGAGAGAGTTATTGAAATTTTCCCACGATCACCTCTTTGAGATGAAATTCAGGAGCTTGAAAAAGCACTACCTTCCATAGATCATATCTCCAAAAATATTGCAAACCAAGCTCTGAAATTTTTTGAAAATTTTCTTCAGGATTTCAACTTCACACCATAGGAATTTCAGATTCTGAACCTTTGTAGAAAAGAATTTATAGCGAAAATTCCACGATGACCTGTTTAGGAGCTTGAAAAAATACCTAACTTTCACAGATCATGTCTCTGAAAATATTGCGAACCAAGCTCCGAAAGTTTTAGGAAATCTTCCTCAGGATTTCAGCTTCACACCCTACAAATTTTAGCTTCTGAAACGTCGTCGAAAAAAATTTATAGCGAAAATTCCACGATGACCTGTTTGGAGCAGCGAAACCCTAGAATCCAAACCTCTGATACCAAATGTTGTGTAACCAGCTCCAAAAAGAGAAGAAAAGAGATATCAACGCCTTATAAATGAGCCACTTCGAGGGGGTAAACTCCAATACATTACATAAATGAACAATTCTCTGGATGATACAATTTACAAAACCTCCTTTTCTATATATAGGAGTCCATGGGGCCATAATGTAATCCTATTGGGCCACAATGTAATCCTAGCCGACCTAACAATAATAATTTAAGGGCACAATAATAACAAAATGGGGGTTACAAGGGTACAATAATAAAAATAAGGAGGTTACACTAACAACAATAAGGGACTATACTAGTAATATAGGGACTTAACAGAAATCCTTGTACAAATATTGTGCCCAATTACAGATGACGACCTTCTCACACTGTCCTCCAAGTGCAATTAATTGCGTAGGAACTTCCTTAGGCCCACACTTCTAAATCATCCTGTAGGCAAAGATGAGCATCCCAAATTAGACAGTTGGGTCATTTATTTCATTGACTACAAATCCTCAGATGTGGCACGACACCTGGTAGGTCGCTTTTATTTTTTCCGCCACCTTCTTTTCTTGTGGTTTTCCTCCGAAATACGCCATGGGATCAACACCTTTATCAGGCCTGGTGATGATCTGATGAATCAGTGCGAAATTTATAGGTATGCACACTCCCAGCCTTGAAGCTTCATCATGCACTAGTGCGATAAATTTTCGCACACATATATCATTTATCAGGCTCTGCCCAAAATGTGGGACCTACAATAAATTCAAAGGCCTTGCCTTGTGTAGGCCTAGCACCCAACGTTTCGGCTCCATGCGCATGAGTCCCCCCCATAAGGTACACGGTCTAAATAGCGCTCAGGTGCAAGTTCCATAAATTTCTTAGCATCAGCAAGGTCTCAGTCCTCCATCTTTAGTTGCGGCACTTTGGTGAACATATCGCCTTTGAGTGGGAAATTCTATGGAACCAAAGGCATGTTAATATATGCTCGTACTTTTTCAATATCCTTCGGGACCTTGACTGATGCCTTGCACGGTGTGACATTGGTTAGAAGATCTGAGAATTGGGCCACTTTGACAACATCCTCCTCCTCCATGATGGTCTCAGGTAGCTCTGCCATGGGTCTCTTCTGATGATTTGTCGTAGTGGAGCATGAATTTAGAGTCCTCTCTCTAGGGGATTTGCGGGTCCCATATGTCTAACCCTTCTTGGTTTTTGTAGGCATAGGTCTCTCATTGACTGACACATCGGGATCCTCTTTAAGGCACTGAGCTATCATGCTGGGAGGGATAACGTAACCGAGACCACTACAACGCAACTCCTCCTCAAATCTCCGATCTAGACCATACATAGACAATGAGTAGTCTACGAGAATCAGAGAGCTCAAGGTAAACAATTAGCACGTAAAGAAAAGGGAACTAATGCAACCCATTAGGTCAAATTTATAGTTTCAGCGCTTCTTCAATGGTCCCTTATGCATTAATGTGTCTCCATAAATGATAAAATGGTTCCAAATCTGGTAAAATCCCCTCATTAAATGAAACCTAGAAGCTCCATTAAACGATAATAAAACTATCTTTTCCAGAATCACTGTTCCAATGACTATATTTTGGCACTTCTACGGCCCAGTCAAACTCGCGCAACGATAGCGCGTGAGTCACACCTAGTTTCACATCCACCATCCCTTCTGCGCATATCCAATACTTCGTCCATATTGTCATTTTGTGCATGCAGGGAGAGGGTCATCCCTGTATGGCTTCAATCAACTTCCATTGACATACCGCGGAAGATACTCGTCGCTCAGCGTGGCGAGGCGCACTTCACCTCGATCAGTGATCCCCTTAACAATGTATGGCCCTAGCCAATGCATCTTGAACTTCCCTGGGTGGCGCAAAAACTTTCTGTCATAAAGGCCTTAAAGGCCTTTATGCCTGATCTCCCTATCATGCCATGCGTTTTCGCATGCCTTTTGAACTTGATGATGGAAATTTGCAATAAAGCGATCTTCTTCAAGTGTGACCAACTGCGAAAATATTTCCTCTATAATATATGCTTCTGCCACATTTGTGAATGCTACGATGCACAGATTGGGAACAATGTTCTCCATAGGTAACACAACTTCTTGCCCATACACCATCCTGAATGGTGTCCTGCTGGTCAACTTTTTACATGTGGTTCGATATGCCCAGAGAACTGTGGATACCTGCTCATCCTAATCGTTCTGGTTAGAATTGAAAATATTAGTAAGCGCAATATCCAATATCTTATTGAAATATTCCACTGCACCATTCACCTGTGGGTGATAGGGAGTGCTCTTCTAATGATGAATGTGGAATTCATCTGTCAATGCTTTAATGTTTTCATTCACAAAGTGCGTACCTTGATCACTTATCAAAATATTAGGACATCCAAAGAAATTCACCATATTTTCAAAGATGAAATGTGCAGTTGTATCCGCAGTACAATCCTTCACTGGCTTAGTTTCATCCCATCTAGTTACATAGTCAGTCGCAGTGATTATGTAATGCACACCACTCTTCTTTCCTTGAGGGTTAATAGGTCCAACAGTGTCGATAGCCCATTTATCAAATTCTTGCAATGTGAACTATGGATGCAGGGGCATCTTGTTTCTACAGGATGGCTTCACTATCCTCTGGCATATATCGAATCCACGAAAATGCACATAGGCATCATTGTGCAATGTGGATCACCATAACCTAGATCGCAAAATCTTTTGTGTGGATGTCTTCCCTGCATAGTGACCTTCGAAGACCCCTCCATGAGCTTCATCTAGGATGTCAAACCTTTCAAAATCCAAAACATATCTTCGCAGAACTTTGTCTGCACCCATATTGTACACATGGCCAACAATAATAGTAAAGACCGTTGCGCGTGCCACGAGCTCTTTCTTCTGTTGCACTATATATTCCTCAGGTACGTTTCCAATAGTGAGGAACTGAATAATATCAGGGAAATGAAAGTCAACTATCTTGATCACAAAAAAATGCGCATCTCGTAATCCATCCTCCAAGCTAGTAGGTTTTTCACCGGTCTCAATGTGTGACAGATGGTCTAGCCCAACATTCAGTCTTCCTAGTTTCACAATTATTTCAAAATCATACTCATGGAATAGTAACAACCACCTATAGATCTTCCCCCCCAACACAGGTTTATTTATAAGGTACTTCAAAGTAGAGTGATTAGTAAACATCTTGAAATTTCCTCCTAACAGGTAGTGGTGGAATTTCTGCAGCACATATACAATCATTAATACTTCTCTTTCTGTGGTTGAATAATTCTATTCTTTGAGAGCTTCCGACTAGCATAGGAAATGGGGTTATCGATCTCTCCACCTCTTGGCTGCTATAAATAGCTCCGAGCGTGATACATGAGGTATCAACATGCAAATAAAACACCTCTAACCAATTTGGAAAGATCAATATGGGCGTTACGACCATCTTTTCCTTCAACAATTCAAAACTCTTCTGAAATTCCTCATCCCAATAGAATGTCGCATCCTTCTTGAGAAATTTCTCCATGGGTGCTGTTATCACCCAAAAATTTTCAAAACATCATTGTGTCGAGTTTTTTTTTTTTTTATCATGGGTCAAAATAGGGTCTGAAAGTCATTTTTAGTTTGGTTAAGGGTAGGTCATAGTTTTTATAAGTTTAAAGGTCATCATTTAAGTTCAAATAAAGTCCTTTTAGGTCCATTCCATGATCAAAGATTCATATTTTTCATTTAGGGGTCAGTAAATTAATTTTCGGGCTAAATTTATTCAATTAGCTAGGAATCCACATTTTCGTAGTGCTTCTAGTTCAAAAAAGAGGAAATGTGCTATGAAAGCGTTGTCTTTTCGTAGCGCATTATGAAGCAAAAACTTTTTTTTTCTGGTTTTGACTAGTCAACTTCTAAGGAGTTTTCTCAGTAACTTAAAACGAATTTAGGAAACCTGAAAGAGGTTTTTCTTCCTAACAGACCTAAATATAAAAACCTCTCTCATTTTTCTCAAATTAATTAGGAGGTGGGAGAAATTGATAAATTAAAATGTGATATGAAATTGCTGTTACAAAATGTCCCGTACATGACTGTTTAGCAGTCAACTTCAAGTTCAGTTTCTGGCCAAATTCAAAAGTATTTTGGAATTATGAAATAGGTTTTCCTTCCTCATAGCCCCAGATATAATAAAATCTCTCACTTTTTTCATATGTGTTATCAGTTTGGAGATACAAGGCTTTATGTGAAGCCCTATCTTCAGAAATAGGGTTTTCCTGTTTTACACATGTTTTTCAAAGGCAGGTTCTGGACAGCAGGAGATGTGTTACAAAAAAAAAAGAGGGGTTTTTATTAAAGAAATCATGAAATACAAAAACCTCTTTAATTTTCTCAAAAAAAATCATGGAATAGGAGACATAGGCTCTGTCCCAAGACCTATTTTTTAGGAAAACACAGAAAAAACCAATAGGCCAACCTATTGCAAATGAAGAAGGGTCATCAAGAAGGCTGGAATAACTATGTTTTTAAAGTGATATGATGAAATAAGGTATATTTTAAGTTCCTGGCATATTCACACTTTACATTTTGGAAAAATTTGGAAGAATCTGCATACTCAGCAGTTTCGTAGCGCATTTAGTGTAAAAAAGCAGAAAAGAGCTACGAAACTGTTGTAACTTCTTTTCTTGCTCATTTTGGTGAATTTTTGAGAGGTTGAAGAGTGAGTAAAGAGATGAAACTGATATGGGATATGTATTAAGGGGTAATTGAAGTGATTCAAGTGGAAAGAATTCAGTCCTTGAAGAATTAAGACTCGAAATGACAGTTTTTCAAAGGCGCTACGAAACTGTTGTGTTTTCGTAGCACAGTTTGTTACAGCTTTCTTAAACAGTTTTTGGAAGTGGGTTTGACATGATGAAGGATAGGGATAGGTGAGGAGACATGTTAAGATAATATCCAACATATAAGAACCACGAAATAAAGCTTAATTGATGATCAAATTGTTCAAATAATGCATAGGATGTGATGCCTAAAAAACAAGGCATGGTTTCCTGTTTTTGTGGAGGTCTAACAAAGTGGACATGAAGAGCTGAAGCCCATCATCCAAATTTGAATATGTGTTGTTATGATTGGAAAATGATGTAAATTTAGGTGGATAAGGTTGTTTTAGATAACGATAAGCAGTTTGAGTCCTTTTTGGATTAGGACTATTAAGTAGATTAGGTGTCTTTATGTAATAAATTCCATATCTTACAGTTATGCAAGGTGTCAGTTACTATCAGTAGTTGGAAATTCGATGTATCTAGCTTAGATCTAGATCATCACATGTTGTAATATTTCTATTAAAGACCAAGGGGTCTAATTAGCAAAGGCTTGGATATTTGTTAGCAAAAAGACTATGTTTTATGTAAGTAACTGTTTTCAGCCTAATACAGAATTTCTACTTAGACAACTCAAGATTCATTGGGAGTTCTTGTATGTTCTTATTCTAATGGCATATTTTCAATATTATATTGCAGTTTTTTTTTCTTATGTTACTTAGAATTCATCAATTATGCTCTGACTTCCTTCATAAACAAGCTGACTATGTGTTTCACTGTTTTACATTTTTATTCCTTGACTTGAACTATGATATGCCTTGACTTCCATGCTAGGTAGATTATCTTGGTTTTGCTGAAGATATCATGACTCCATAAGCCCAATGTACACTTTCTAATGTGATTTACAACCATTTTACATCATTTATCTGTTTTTATCTCATGTAGAGTTATCCATCTACATATTTATCAAAAATCATAAACCCTTGAGAGAGCCCTCTCAGGTTGAGGAGGCTAAGCATCAACCAAAAGATTGGTTTGAAATAGTTGCACAAGATTGGTTTGATGAGTAGCCTATCAGGACTGATTTTGTGATAACATTTTAGTGTGTCTGCTGGGAGCCTGAAGATTATACTTTCACGAAATTTTGAAGCTGAACTTCTGAAGGTAGCAGGAGCTCAAGAAGCTTTTCGAGGCTGCATCTACCTTGGTGACTCCACACATCAAATAATCAATTGGAAGGTGACTCCATTTCTTGAAGATCGGTAGCTTGATGAAGTTTCAGAATGAGTTCCATTGCAAGAATAAATGCTAGGTATGGCCCTATGAATCAGTCTCATATCCCTGGTTTTCCAAATCCTATGCCAAAGGTTGAATGGTTAACTGATCTTCCTATATTCAAATATGAAAAGAAAGACAATGTTTCTCTTCATTTGGTTAGATTCCATATGCATTTACATAGCCTTAAGGTTCATGTCCTTGAGAATTGTCTCATGAAGGTGTTTATGGCCACTTTGGAAAGAAAAGCATGGTCTTGGTATGAAAGCTTGCAAAATGGTTCATTATATTCTCTTGCTGATTTCCATGTTGCATTTTATGAGATGTATGAAGAGTGTCATCCATCCTTATTGCTGGTCAAAGACTGTTGTAAACACTGTGTGAGCTTTATTGAATATTTGGAGAATTTTTATGAATATGATGAGTTCATGGATGAGGAAATTTTAGAAGCCCTTCATGAAAATCCCTTTCATCACCAAGAAGAAAGGATAGCCTCTTTCTTAGATGAAAATGAAACCCAACAGGATTTTATTTATGAAAATTATAATACATCCTCTGAGTTTGATGAAAGGTTGCAGCAGACTTGTCATTCTTTTGATCATCAGGAGTATGAGAATCCTTGCAAACAATAAGAGGAAATATTGGAAGATGATTGCTACAAACCTCAGGTACAGGAAAATGTTGATTCTTCATATCATTTCTTACATCAGCCTACATCAAATAATGATCACACTAATTAAAAAATGGGTGAAAATTTCTCTTTATCCTTGTCTTCTAATATGAAATCATTTGAGTGCAAATCAATAGATAAGATTCAGTTTGTGGATGAAGTTGCAGAGAACATTGAAAAGGACATTCAAGTTTCAAAAGATAAAATTCAATCTCATAGTATTCATAATCAATATTAGTCTTTTCAAATGATTTTAATGCCAGAACACAAAGAAGGGGTGTTGCTACCTTTCTTCTTAGAGATTGAGGAAGAATACACTGTTTTTATAAATCAGTTTGAAAAGCAGTTTGAAAGAACACAATTGAAGTCTTATGTGGTTGATCAAAGCATGGATGAGTTGTCCAAAGTTGCAGAATGTTAAGAGAAGCATCAAACATATCATGTCTTCTTTGATCCTATAGATGACTACATGGAAAAGTTCTACAGTCCATATTTCCAATTATATGTTCATTATGAAGATCAAATGCATCTTATGTTGCCTTGGTCATTCCAGTATCTTGTTTTTTTTTGTTCAAACACAGTCGAGAGATTCAAGTGTCAGATTAGATCAATAACTGGCTTCATTGGAAGTTTCATGTTCCTTGAGTTACAAATGGAGATTGCAGCTGATAGGGTAGGTAGGAGTGTGTGAATAAGCTCAAAGTTGATTGAGCATATTTTCAGTAGGTACAGATTTGGTTCTTCTGTAGTGATCAGCAAGCTTAAGCCTAAGGTGAAGGCCATTAGAGCTTGAGGAGAAATCTTGGAAATTTCAAAGTTTTTCAGTTTTGGTCAAGAAAAATGGATAGCAGCACTGGAACTATTGGTTCTTAGTGTACCACAGGGGCACACTATCCCAAGTGGAGCCACTGTTATCACCCAAAAAATTTCAAAACATCATTGTGTCAAGTTATTTTTTTTTATCATGGGTCAAAATAGGGTCTGAAAGTCATTTTTAGTTTGGTTAAGGGAGGTCATAGTTTTTATAAGTTTAAAGGTCATCATTTAAGTTCAAATAAAGTCCTTCTAGGTCCATTCCATGATCAAAGATTCATATTTTTCATTTAGGCATCATTTAATTAAGTTTCAGGCTAAATTTCTGCAATTAGCCAGGAATCCACAGTTTCGTAGCGCCGCTAGTTCAAAAAATAGGAAATGTGCTACGAAAGCGTTGTCTTTTTGTAGCGCATTATGAAGCAAAAACTCTGTTTTCTAGTTTTGAGTAGTCAAATTCCAAGGATGTTTCTGAGTAGCTAAAAACGAATTTAGGAAACTTGAAAGAGGTTTTTCTTCCTAAAAGACCTAACTAAAAAAACCTCTCTCAGGTTCCTCAAATTCATTAGGAGGTGAGAGAAATTTATAAATTAAAATGTACTAGGAAACTGCTGTTACAAAATGTCCTGTACATGACTATTTAGCAGTCAACTTAAAGTTCATTTTCTAGCCACATGCAAAAGTATTTTGGAATTATGAAATAGGTTTGTCTTCATCACAGCCCCAGATATAATAACCTCTCTCATGTTTCTCATATGTGTTATCAGTTGGGAGATACAAGGCTTTCTTTGAAGCCCTATTTTCAAAAACAAAGTTTTCCTATTTTACACATGTGTTTCAAAGGCAGGTTTTGGATAGCAGAAGATGTGTTTCAAAAAACCAAGAGAGATTTTTATTCAAAAAATCATGAAATAAAAAAAATCCTTCATTTTATCAAAATACATCATGGAGTAGGAGATATAGGCCCTGTCCCAAGACCTATGTTTCAGGAAAAAACAGAAAAAACCAATAGGCCAACCTATTGCAAATGAAGAAGGGACCTAAAGAAGGCTGGAATAACTATGTTTTTCAAGTGATATGATGAAATAAGGTCTATTTTAAGTTCTTCTAACATTCACACTTTACATTTTTGAAAAATTTGGAATAATCTTCATACTCAGCAGTTTCGTAGTGCATTCAGTGTAAAAAAGTAGAAAAGCGCTACGAAACTGTTGTAGCTATTTTCTTGCTCATTTTGGTGAATTTTTGAGAGGTTGAAGAGTGATTCAAGAGCTGAAGATGATATGGGAGATGTATTAAGGGGTAATTGAAGTGATTAAAGTGGAAATAATTCAGTCCTTGAAGAATTAATACTTGAAATGACAGTTTTTCAAAGGCACTACGAAACTGCTGTGTTTTCGTAGCGCAGTTTATTACAGCTTTCTTAAACAGTTTTTGGAAGTGGTTTTGACATGATGAAGGCTATGGATAGGTGAGGAGACATGTTAATATAATATCCAACATCTAAGGACCACGAAATCAAGCTTAATTGATGATCAAATTGTTCAAATAATGCAAAGGATGTGATGCCTAAAAAACAGGGTATGGTTTCCTGTTTTTGTGGAGGTCAAACAAAGTGGACATGAAGAGCTAAAGCCCATCATCCAAATTTGACTATGTGTTTTTATAATTGTAAAATGATGTAAATTTAGGTGGATAAGGTTGTTTTAGATAACAATAAGCAGTTTGAGTCCTTTTTGGATTAGGACTGTTAAGTAGATTAGGTGTCTTTATGTAATAAATTCCAAATCTTACAGTTATGCAAGGTGTTAGTTAGTGTCAGTAGTTGAAAATTCGATGTATCTAGCCTTGAGCCAGTTCATCACATGTTGTAATATGTCTATTAAAGACTAAGGGGTCGAATTAGCAAAGGGTTGGACATTTTTTTAGCAAAAAGACTTTGTTTTATGTAAGTGACTGTTTTCAGCCTAATACAGAATTTCTACTTATACAACTCAAGATTCATTAGGAGTTCTTGTATGTTATTTTTCTAATGACATATTTTCAATATTCTATTGCAGTGGTGTTTGCTTATGTTACTCAGAATTCATCAATGATGCTATGACTTCCTTCATAAACAAGCTGACTGTGTGTTTCAATGTTCTACATGTTTATTCCTTGACTTGAACTCTGATATGCCTTGACTTCCATGCTAGGTAGATTATCTTGGTTTTGCTGCAGCTATCATGACTCCATAAGCCCAATGTACACTTGCTAATGTGATTTACAACCATTTTACATCATTTATCTATTTTTATCTCATATAGAGTTAGCCATCTACATATTTATCAAAAATCATAAACCCTTGAGAGAGCCCTCTTAGGTTGAGGATGCTAAGCCTCAACCAAAAGATTGGTTTTGAAATAGTTGCACAAGATTGGTTTGATGAGCAGCCTATCAGGTCTATTTTTTTGATAACAGGTGCAGTTACTAGTGCATAACCCTAAATAAAATTTCGATATGTAATATTCCAAAATGGAAAAGATAGGAATATAGAACATATGCATCATTCCAAATAAAGCAAAATAAGAATATAGCACTAAAATCTGAAAAATGTTGGAAATATGCTACAACTGAAATTTACATCAAGACATTATAACTATGAGCAGAAACAGCTAAGTCATATCATTATAAACAAAAGAAAATATGAATGTACACAGTGCTCCAAAAGGAATGCGCTCAAGCCACAAGATGGTTGAAATACACTAAAGAAACCAAGCACTGGAAATGTTATGCTGCTACTACTGATGCTGTTGGAAACTGCTACTACTGAGGAGAAAAACCATATGTGGAAGGTTGCTAGCATGCTCATAATAATCTAGGATTTTAACCATTGATTCTACTAAAAAAACCCATAAAAACCCAAAAATGGCCAGATTTTAATTTTGGATTTTCAGCCCTTTTTGGGTTGCCCACTCAACAACTCACCAAAATAACGTAGTCATGGACTGGAACTGCGCTGTAGGGGATGATATAACCTTGGCCTGATGCCAAAATATGTCATGAAGCATAGAGACCTTCCTTACAGATCTCCCAATGCAAATAAACCTTCCTCCACTGAAGACAAGCTCATAAATGGCCCAATGAAACCCTCCACTGTTGCACCCTGCAACTCAGCACATATCTAAATAGAATCTGCGTTGTAGAAGAAAGTTGTAGCTTGGAAAAATCCCAGAATGTGGAAATATAGTGAAATACTCTTCCTAGAGTATCCTCAAGGAAAGATGTGGGATTCCCTCTCGGGAACACGTTGTGCTAAACAACACTGCAATCTTAGCTAAACAGCTGAAGAGAGAAACAAGTCTAAATAGACCATATACAAAATAATAATAATAAAACATGAATGAATATGGCTTCCATACTCTTCCTTATATAAGTGATGAGCTTCCTCACCCTTGGCCCCACTCATTTAAGTCACTACTTCCATGCAAAGAGTCTCCAACCAAAACTGCGTTGTCCCTTAATGAATGTCACTCCTCCATGACAGTGCTATTGATTTGGTCAAAGTTGACCTAGTCTACATGTTGTGGCCCCTTTTCACACCTAAGGGTGCTTTATAAAGCCACTAAAGTGATCTCCATTCACATTAGCAGTGATTTTATTCCTACTATGGAGATTTATGGGTCTCCATACCCTCTTATTCCTCAAAATAAGAAGCAAAACAAAATTTTAATATTCCAATTAGCTATATGCTAATTTAGGAATATTACAATCCTCCCCTCCCAAACGTTGCTTGTCCCCAAGAAACTGCAAGGATAGAATTGAAGAGCCTCCTATCCTCCTCCTTTAGCATCCTCATATGATAATTTCCTCCAATGAACAAGATTCTCTCTCACCAATATGTCCCCAAGTTGCTCCTCCCAAGTGTATAATTATGGCTTTGGTGAAAAATCCAAATGTCTCTCATCATGAACAAGTGGGATATCCATGGAGGCAACTATATGTGGTTTAGAGACCTTCTTGAGGCACTGAATCATAAAATGATTGGGAACCTTCCTCCCCATGTGAAGCTCCAAGCCCCAAGCTATCATCCACACAAAGTGAGTTACCCTCCAAAGTGGTGACTCATGGAAAATATTCTCCACCTTTGGCTTCTGTAATGTAGGTGGGCTGCATATATGAACATGATAGACCAAATTGACTACCCCATGTTGTCTCTCTCTCCACTTATGATAAGTGCAGAGCTGTTGTAGAATCTGGGTTGCAATAATATTTCCTTTAAGAGAAAAAAGGACAATTGGATCTGCAAAGACCCCTTCTCTTGTTTCATGAACCCAAACCATCCCATACAAGGTGAATGGAAAATTATCACCATATGGTATCCAAATCAGAAATATACTGAATGTTATGTGCAATGTTGGATGGTACCAATGGATTCTCTAGTGGATACAACACAGTTTTTCTAAATGTTGTTTCAGAACATCATGTGGAAAGTTGTATTCCAACAATTTGCTAGCTGTGCATGTTAACTCATCTACTAGGAAGTAGTAAATGGCATTATATATCATCTGATCATAACAATGATAACACAACACTTGCCCAAATCCATCCAAGAAGTGGCCTCCTCCATCCCTAATATTGGTCTTAGAAAGACCATGGAGCCAAAATTGAAATTTTATCTCTTGTGGAGCAATACACTGTACATATTCTGCAAGAGCATGTAAATATTTTGTGAGATGATAAACAAGTACAAAAATACAATTCTTACCATACATTGTGAGTAGGATGAAAAAGAGGTCCATGGATGAGCCCTTCCATGATAATCTCCTCATAGTGGTTTGAAAAATGAAGGGATGAATACTCCCCTTGGAACACTCCATCAATAGATACATACTCCCAAGTGACAACGTTGCTGGCCTTTTTGATAAGGCTCTTGTCACCTCATGACTCCATTCTTGACATGCCACATGCCAAAGTCATCCACTATCATGCTACTATATGTGGGAGAATCCTCCTTATGTGGAAGTACCTCTTATTCCTCCAATGCTGAAGGGTATCCCCTTTGCACTCTAATTGTGCCATCCTCTACTTCTAAGATATCATGCAAAGTATGGGAGAAAATCAACCCATACTCTCCCAAGAGTAACCAAAGAAACAAAAACCATTTTTGTCTTCTCATCTCCTCATCATACAAGCCATGTAGTAACATCATGATGATTGACTTGTAGAATTCCCCATACAACCAGATACTCTGGTGCCATAACATATGGTTGCCATGCCAAGACCCAACCCCTAACATACCTCTAGAAATAGGATATGTCATATGATGGCCAATCTCTTTCAAGAGTAGCCAGCGCAACTAGGCCTCCTGCTGCCTTGTGTCATAGATGTACAAGTGGCTCACCAACCTCTCGCTCTCCATTGTAATATTCCTAAATTAGCATGTAGCTAATAGGAATATTAATTTTTCTTTTAAAATCTAGTTAGATGAATAAATTGGCAAGGAGGCTCATAAGTTTCTTAAGTAGGAATAAAATCCCTCATAATGTGAAAAGGGATCATGTAATAACCAGATCAAGAATTCACATGTGTGAACAGGGTCTAAAATATGTGGAAAAATTCAAGTTTGACCAAGTCAACAACATTTTTATATGAGGAGTGGATCCTAAATAAAGACAGCTCAATGTGAATGAAGATCAATATAGCTAGTCAAAATGAAAACACCTTGAGTGTGAATTCAAATTTGATCCAGCCAAGATTGAATAAATCAAACAGTGCTATAAATAGATGAGCAAGACTAATGGAGACAACGTAATTTTGGTGGAGGAACTGTTGCATGGAAGCAACCTCATAATGGGGTGGGACCCTTGGTGAGGAAGCTCATAAACTATATAATGGATGGGATGGCAACCATATGGGGCATGATTGAAGATTATATTTTTTATGTGGTCTATCTAGACTTCTTGCATTCATTGGCAGTTTAGCTAAGTTTGCTGCACTGTTTAGTGCAAGGGTTTTCTCATGCGGGGATTCCCTACTCTTTCTTGGAGATCTTGTTTAATAAATATAAGAGGAGCCTTCTGAGCTGCATTTTACACTATTTGGTGTTAGGCCAAGTAGTTACCTTCAGAAAAAATGTAGTACCTTCTAGAAACTGCATTATTTATTAAGGTGTTGCAGTGGGATGGGTTAAAACCCCACTTTTATGAGCTAGTTTCCCAGGAGAAGGATCAGCCTTTTTCAGGGAGAGCTAGTAGGAGAGTCTACAGCCATTTATTTGCATGTTCAACCATTTTTATGTAGAGCTTCATCTATACAATGTGATTCATCCATAGATATGCAACAGTTATTCCATGTATATCATTTCTGTCAAGAAACCCTTGCCGGGTCATCTTGGGTCTATGTAAAAGAGACTAGATCTCTGTTTTTTAGAATTATTGATTAATATATGAGAAGGTCTATTTTGTATCTATATTTCTAAATATAACCCTCATTAGAATACACAATCACTTTATGCAATAATTTCTGTGTTGTAGTAGTCTTGGGGATTCATCATTTTTAAGCTATTTTGAGCATGGGAGGCTTTTTTAACTAGGAAAAAGACATTTTTTTCTAATTTCCTTTCAGATATTGTTGATATAATGTCAGATATAATGGATTCATGGGCTCCATTTTTCTTTTGATGCTTATATTTATGAAAAATGTGTTTTTTGTGCAAGTATTGTTGATTTTCCCATTTTGGGATATTACAGTGGTATCAGAGCAATCATCTTGGCTCAGCCTGTGTTCTTCATCCATCATGGAGTCTTCTCATGGGGAGGAGAAGATATTCAAGATATATCAAAGAAAACCCTTATTTTCTGGAGGAAAGAGATTCTCAAAAATTCTCTTTCAAACTCTGCAGGGGAGAAGCAAAGACATCAAAGAAATGAGGAGGGAAAGACATGGAAGTCCCTCAACAAGATCTGCAAGATATATACATGAGGAAAGCTCTAATTCATCATCTTATGGGTGTGAGCATTTAGCCACATCATCAGATTTACAACACTCTATCAACCACTTTTTCATGACGAAGAAGAAAGGAGATGTGCCAAAGAAGGAGACTCTTGGTGATTATTTGCAGGAGTATGAAGCTCAATCTAAGGAGTTCAAAGATCACTTGAACTTCCAAGGTTTCTTCAAGATCAAAGAAGAAAGAAGCACAAGGAGCAAGAAACATGGTGTGGGTAGATTCTTTCTATCTACTTTTGATGGATCACCTAAATGTCCATCTAGGGCTTGGGCGAAGGAGCTAGACACCTATGTACAACAACATCAAGTTTCAGAAAAGGAAGCCATAAAAGTAGTAGCGCTACATCTTGAGGGTAAGGCTTATGCTTGGTGGTTGTTTGAATCTTTTTCCTTAAAGAATGAAAATACATCTACCTATGCAAAGTTCATTAGAAGAATAGTGGAAAGGTTTGATGAAAAGTATTATGAAACACTTTCTATGGAATCTATCAAACCAAATCAAACAAAAAAATTTCATGTATTGGAAGGGTCCCTAAATTCAGCTCCATTTCAGAAAACCATTGAAAGGGATGGAAAATTGTATGACATAATGCCAAGGGAGAAGTCCCCATTGCATGAATATCTTTCTTCTCAAGAGGAAGAAATGGAGATTCCTCCTTCAAAAGAAGACCAAGATCTAAGGTCTCTTATTGATGATGAGGTATTTTCAACTATTGAAGAGGAGGAAGAGAAGGCTGGAGATGATAACGCAATCATGGTAAGAGCACATCAAGTACCTCATGAAGAGGGAGATGGAGCACTTGCTCCAAGGAGGGAAACTCTTGCACTCTTGCAAGGAGTTCCAAAGAATCTCACATGTGGGGATCATGGCCCAATCCATGTGCAACATGTACCATCATTATCAAATGGTGAGATCTTGAATATAGAGGAAGATAAAGGGGAGGGAAAGCATCACATGATGAGGAAAATATACCCTTCTTTATTTCAAAAGATTTATATACCAAGAAGGCAAGAGGATATATGCAAGGAAGGCAAGGACCAATATGTCCACACACATACACATCCTACTCTATGCCTTGATGTATCTTTGCATGGAGGAACCCCACCAGGGAGACCTCCTCATTGGAGGAATACTAAAGCGTTCTCTCAACTATGGGTAGAATTTTCATACTTGGCTAAGGAAGGAGCCTTGGGAGAAGCTAGCACAATACAGAGAATCTTTCATGGATTCAAAGGAGAGATAAGAAATTTTTTGAAATGGACATTGCTATCTCCCACTCAGCTATTGCGTTGAAAAGGGAGGGTTCAGAAATTTATGATGGCATAGACATGATGTCACATGGTCACTCCATATCTTTGGGGTAGCCAATGATATTCCCCCTCAAAAAAGATATTTCTGAACATGACAAGAGGATATCAACACTCTTGCATGCATGGGCTAACTTAAGGAAGTTTTGGAAGGCAAGAACCTTTCAAGGAGAGGTTGACTTCCATCTACTTCAATATTTTCATGAGCAAGATCAGCTGCAAGAGAGGCAGAAAAAGAAAGTTGATAGTACTCCAACATGTGACTTTGGCATCAAGCATGTCAAAGAGGGGAGCCATGTTATGACAGGGGCTACATTTCATATTTCTAAAGCGTTGTCATTGTTGGGGAGCCTAGATCCTTATTGGGAGTCCCAACTTGATGGAATATTCCAAGGACCTCTTCACATGTAAGGTTCTTGATGGGAAAGTGTTGGATGGGAGGTATAAAGTAGTTGAGGGAGTCATTTATTCCCATGATCAGATCTATTTGGCTAAATACTCCAAGCTCAAGGAGAAACTACTTAATGCAGCCTATGAGATCTTGCTTTCAAAACCCACTAGTTTCATTGGAGCATATCATACTATCTTATATGGATTCATGTGGGAAAAATTCAAAGAGGAGATGCACTCTCATATGAGGAAGTGCATGGATCATTTTCTGGTTGTGGAGGAACATAGCTCTTGGGAAGAGTTATCATTACCACCTCCTTATTCATTGGGTGTGAGAGGGAGCTCATCCATGAGCTACCTTGCTGATTTAAACCAAGTGTATGATAAACATTGTATTGTTGGAAATCATGATATATTTATCATATACTAGCATTTTCTTAACACTCATGTGCAGGGCTTTGCTCCAAGAGGGGGCACTTTTTCTTATGGGCTTCATAGGCCACTTTTGGCCATGAACAATGGTGATGTTGGTCATTCCTCGGGAGATCTTGGATATATGATGTACTCTTCATGGTGTGATTCATTAACACCAACCATCATACACCTTATCCAAGCATATAAGAAGGATGGGATAGCAAAAAAGTGTTGGAAAGAACACTTGTTATATCATATTCTATGGCAGTTATGAGTAAAATTGCACTGGTTGCATATGAGGGACATATGGCAGCTAGAATGACTCTAATTATGGCAGCTAGAATGACTCTAATTATGATTCCATATGCTGAAAATGTTCTTATCTTTGTTGAGGACATGGTTGGAGGAGAGAAACATTGGTGGGATGTGTCCCTGGGGAAAGAAATTTCCTACATTTTTTTCACTACATGTTCCATGGGGAGCATGGGAAACTATATGGCCACTATAGTAGATCACTTGTTTCTTTATGAGGTGGACCATATGATTGATCGGAGCACTTGGGGCATGCCTCTCATGCGAAATTGGGAGGAGCTTTACTATGAATTACCAAGTTGGGAGGTGATTCATTTCATTTGGATGATAGCATGGAGGTGGGAGTCCTTCATTGATGATGAAATTCCCCATGATTGTCATCACTCCTATCTTGAGGAGGCCATTGATCAGCAAGAAGGTTTCGATATAGACCTTCCTTTCTTTCATGATGAGAGCCATTTGGTTTATCCACCAAAGGCCAACTTGCACACATGTGAGGAACCATTGGGAGACAAAATTATTGCAAAAAATCTGAAGCATTGGTAGAGACTATTGGATAAGGAGGCCACAAGAGGAGGAGGGGAGATTTTGGAGCACCCTTGCAGTTTCTTGAGGACAAGCAACCTTTGGGAGGGGAAGACTGTAATATTCCTAAATTAGCATGTAGCTAATAGGAATATTAATTTTTCTTTTAAAATCTAGTTAGATGAATAAATGGGCAAGGAGGCTCATAAGTTGCTTAAGTAGGAATAAAATCCCTCATAATGTGAAAAGGGATCATGTAATAACTAGATCAAGCATCCGCATGTGTGAACAGGGTCTAAAAACCTATTTCGAAACATCTTTATCCATTAGCAGAAAGAATAATTCCAAATCAAGCAAAGAAGATATTTGAAGAGTATTTTTCAAATATAGATTCTTCCTTTGGTAAACTGATCTATCCAAAAGATTTGTTCGAAATGCAGATCCAAGAAATCTATACAAAATATGATGATTCATTGATACATTTCCTGTGGTTGGAAATAGCCTTTCAAGTGGCCTATATGGATCTCGCACCGGAAATAGCTTCATGTAATGAACAGATCTATAGAAACTCTTTAGTGAATATTTACAACCAAATTGATGGTAGAAACGTTGCGCCCATAGGTACCATAAAATGGGAATTGATTCTTTCTCTTTTTACTACAGAACAAATTTTCCTTTCGAGTCTTTGGCGTAACATGAGTGGACAATAATACGAAATTGTCGCGGGAATGTATCTACGGATGATTCAACGCAAACGAAATATTTTATTGACCTTTACGGGGAAATACTATTAAATGAACCTCTCCAATTTAGAGAAATTAAAAAACATTTTCCTCGAGGGTCATCTAGTTTGATGAGGGCTGAACGTGGTGTTGATAAGACAACCCCAATTCAAATATCTAGGATTCGTACAAGAAAGGTCAAAAGTACACTGACCCTTCATTTTGGGGAAGAAATAATAGTTTTAAAACATTATCATGCCGAGAAAGATTATCGTCGAAGCTTAATTAGAGGATCCATATGCGCTAAAAGACAGAAAATTATGATATGGAAGAGGGTACAACAGAATGTACATTCCCTTTTCTTTTTGAGAAGAATGGAAATACCCACTTATCCAGATTATTATGACATGTTCGATTCTGGTAGAGTGAATCAGGAACAAATCCAGAAAGAAGTTAGGGAGAAAATCCATAGAAGCAAAGACTTGGATGCAGTCCTCCACAATACGACGCTTGCTGAGCACGTATGTTTAGTGTGGCCAGAAGTGCACTATTTCATAGGTTTCATATCAGTGTCTCACTTAAATATTAGAAAAACGATAATATTACCATCACTTATGATAGCCAAAAATATTGGTCGTATATTATTATTAAAAGTCCCCAAATTTTCCCAAGATTGGGAAGAAATGAGGGAAGAAATGCATATCAAATGCGGTTATGATGGTACCGAAATTTCTAAAACAAAATTCCCAGACAAATGGTGCAAATATGGTATGCAAATAAAGTTTATATTTCCTTTTCATTTGAAGCCTTGGCATAGACCCAAACTCCAATCTGAAAAAATACTGTGTTGGAGTTATTTAACGACCCTTGGATTCGAAACTGACATACCTTTCGGTGATCCAAACCCAAAGCTAGGATTGTTTTCCGAATTTTTTCAACCTATCTTCAAAAAAGGGAAGAAATGATTGAAGAGAGAATTGATTCTCTTCAAAAAAGTGAAGAGACGATTGATGGGATCTACAGGAATAAGACACATTCCACAAGTTAGATATATAGACAAAAGTGACCGGATACAAAATAAATTACTAAGTGAGACTGGGACTACCCCTATGGGTAGTGCAAATGATTCATCAAAAGTTAATGATAAATTTGGATATGAAACCCAAACAATTAATGTGAAAGATCCAGATGATTGGACGACCACAATGAAAGAGTAGATCGAATCTATCGCAATCATAAATAGCTCTCCTATAACTGGAATGTCTCTGATGGATTTAGAGATTCATATCGGATTGAAGGGAAGTTTTAACATATTGGGATCAACATTAAAAAAATGATTTGTTCAGATTCAGCGAATATCTGGTCGATTTCGAAATAAAAGTGTCTAATTAATCCAAAAAAGGTTCTATTCAATGAAATTAATGAAACTTTTTCTCAAAAGAATGGACCGATATCTCTTAGTAAGTGTTATTCATTTCATTGGGTCAAATATCAAATTTTGGATTTGATCCGCTTGGATTCGATCCACGGGGAATATAGCAACAATTTATGGACGAATATTCATTATCAATAATTATATTTCAAAAATAAATAGAGGTAAAATTACCAACTACTATTCGATCAACGAAAAAATAAAAGATTTTGAAATTCATCCTGATCGAAACATGTTATCAATGCCCCAAGCATATGTATTTCACAAGATATGGAAGATAGGGGCAATCAACAGGTCCTATTCAAAGTAGTTTTTGAAATATCGAGCCCAAACATCATATCCCTTGATCAAGAAGAAGATCAAAGAATTATTAGATATACAAAGAATATTGGATCACGAAAAACCACAAGATCTGAAAGAGAATGACTGGAAACAATGGTTGAGATGTTTTGACCGATACAAATTATCCCCACAGATATGGTCTAGGATAAACCCACATAAATGGAGAAATAGAGTCAATAGGCAATGTACGTGCTATGAAGAACGATTCATTCCCTATGAACAAGAAAAATATTATATATTTGCGACTGTGATAGAACCTTCTTTGGGACTACTTCGAAAAATGAACAAACGTTACATATATGATCTCTTATCATATGGCTATCTAAATTCTAAAAAAGAATTGGATATTCTCAATTTGACAAAAAAATTTGATATTCTCAATTTGACAAAAGATTGAGATATTCTCAATTTGACAAAAGATTCAGATATTCTCAATTTGACAAAAGATTCAGATATTCTCAATTTGACAAAAGATTTGGATATTCTCAAAATCGAGAAGAGAAGAGACAACGTTGGCATTATGGATTCTCTGAAATTTGAGAAGAGAAGATCCGGACTAGATTTAATATTTTGGTTATTCCCAGAACTTTCGGGAAAAGAGAACATATATGATAACTTGAAGTTCATAAGAGGATATTCGATTTTAAGCGAAGCGCAAGAGCGGAAAAAGATAGAGGAAAAAGAACAAGAGGAAAGAATAGGTATTATTAGATCAGATGTTCAGAACAAAAAAGTAGAAGAGAAACAAACTAGTACTGGTGAATAGAAACAAATTCATGTTTGACCAAGTCAACAACATTTTTATATGAGGAGTGGATCCTAAATAAAGACAACTAAATGTGAATGAAGATCAATTTAGCTAGTCAAAATGAAGACACCTTGAGTGTGAAAGGAGACAAGGCATGAAGATCCAGTCAAAGTTGATCCAGTCAAGATTGACTAAATCAAACAGCGCTATAAATAGATGAGCAAGACTAATGGAGACAACGTAATTTTGGTGGAGGAGCCTTTACATGGAAGCAACCTCATAATGGGGTGGGACCCTTGGTGAGGAAGATCATCAACTATATAATGGAGGGGATGGCAACCATATGGGGCATGATTGAAGATTATATTTTGTATGTGGTTTGTTTAGAATTCTTTCATTCTTTGGCTATTTAACTAAGTTTGCTGCACTGTTTAGTGCAAGGGTTTTCTCATGTGGGGATTCCCTACTCTTTCTTGGAGATCTTGTTTAAGAAATCTAAGAGGACCCTTACGAGCTTCATTTTCCACTATTTGGTGTTAGGCCAAGTATTTACCTTAAGAAAAAATCCAGTCCCTTCCAGAAATTGCGTTATTTCTTAAGGTGTTGTAGTGGGAGGGGTTAAAACCCCACTTTTATGAGCTAGTTTCCCAGGAGGAGGATCAAAATTTTTCCCAGAGAGATAGTAGGAGAGACTAAAACCATTTCTTTGCATGTTCAGTCATTTTTATACAGAGCTTCAGCTATATAATGTGATTCAGCCATAAATTTGTAGCAGCCATTCCATGTATATCATTTCTGTCAAGAAACCCTTATCGGGTCATCTTGGGTCTATGTAAAAGAGACTAGATCTTTGTTTTTGAGAATTATTGATTAATATATGAGCAGATATATTTTGTCTCTATATTTCTGAATATAACCCTCATTCGACTGCGCAGTCACTTTATGCAGTAATTTCTGTATTGTAGTAGTCTTGGGGATTCATCATTTTTAGGTTGTTTTGAGCGTGGGAGGCCTGTTTAACTAGGAAAAAGACATTTGTTTCTAATTTCCTTTTAGATGTGGTTGATATAATTCCAGATCTAATGGAATCATGGGCTGCATTTTTCTGTTGATGCTTATATTTCTGAAAAATTTGTTTTCTGTGCAAGTATTGCTCATTTTACCATTTTGGGATATTACATCCATCCACACCCATTCATCCATATGTGGGTGTCTCCTACCATGCGTCAACTTGGTATCCATCCAATGGAGTATACCAGCCTCCCAAACCAAATCCCTATATCTACACTTCATGGAATGTTGAAGTGCAACCTCCTGGAGATCTCTAAATGAAGAACACTCACCAATGACCAAGTTGACCCCATAAGGATCCAGATATGTTGTAGGCAAAAGATTCTTATAGAGCTGTGAAGTGCTCATCAAGAAGGGTCTATCAAAATAATGGGAGATGTCATCCATCATAATATTTCCTCTATCAACCATCTGCCTATCCACTGCTACACATGTAGAATGGTCATCAGAATGTCCCAATACTAGTTGGGTCCCCAACTCATCACTGCTGCTCAATGAAATTGTAGTTGATCTCCATGATTGTGCATATGTTGTCTCATGATCATGCTCAATGTTGAACATATAGTTCTGCATTGGATTGTTTAGGATAATACTCATCCTATCCTCCAAAAATATACACTCCAACCCCAAGAGTTGTGTGCATCTCAACAATGGCATACTAGGATGAATGTATATCTCCTCCTTGAACCTGTCAAGGGTCCTTTGCACTGTGATAGACTACTGCTCCAAATCAACAGTGTGTTTTGAACCTAGGTCATGAAATGGCATGTCCCCACAACCCTCCATAAGATGTGCTGAAATAATTGAAAGTGGTAATATTTGCATACCTTGGTTTTTCTTGGGAACATCTTATACTACTACAAGGGTTCCTCCCACCGGTGTGATGACTTCCCCAACTACTGACGATTATTTTTTCTCCTTTATAGCTGCACCAATGCTGGTATAAGTCTTCTCTTCCTCATGCATCTCCTGAATAGTGCATGGGAGTCTAAATGTCAAGAGATCAAGATCACTTTGCAAGGGTGCAAGTGTCCCTTCTCCTAATGCAAGTACTCCTATAGCAAGCGGTGGTGAAGGTATCTTCTCCTCTAATTCCTTCTTTTTGAACTTCTTGATCAACCTTTGAGTAAAATCTGCATATGCAGTCACTCTTGCATGACTCAAATGGTTGAACCACCAAACGTTTGCTTCAACATCAAGGTGTAGCGCTGCAATCTCAATAGCTTCTTTCTCTACCACTGGATGTAGTAGGAAGAATGCATCCAAATTCATTCCCCAAGTCCTTGTTGTGCATGTGGATGACCCATAAAATGTAGACAATAGAAATCTATTAAAGTATACTTCCAGCAACTTATGGATATACTCCTTGAATGGAGCTACTACTACGTGCAAGAATATTGCAGGCACATTATTCAAGGCAAAGGGCATGAATTTATACTGGAAAGATCCCCATTCTGTTGCAAAGGTGGTCCTACTGCGATCCTCTGGTGCAATCTTGATCTGATGATACCCTGAGAAACCATCTGTGAATGAATAATATTATTGTCCTCCGAATTGTCGAAGATCTCATTAGAGAATGGAATTGGGAATGGATCATGCACACAGACATCATTTAACTTGCGCATGTCCACAAAAATCATTATTTCACCTCTTTTCTTCTTATCTTGCACTACCATGGGACTCACCCAATAATATTTTTCTAGTCGTTTGATAATGCCTGCAACAACCATCTTATCCAACTCTTCGTTCACCTTCTGCTTATATTTTGGATTCAATCTGTATGGGCACTTCTTCACTGGGCACGCATCAGTTTTCAAAGTGATCTTCATGACTCCACGCTCTCCAATTATCCCTTTCAACTCTGAAAACTTTGTAGGAAACAAGTCCTGATACCCTGTCAGCAGCTCAGCAACCTTTCCCACTGTGTCATCATCCAAATAATCTCCAATCTTCGCTAGCTTTGGTTTCTCTTCAGATCCAATAATTACCTATCAAATCTTTAAAGGTTTCGTGACATCTAGTGAAGTGATTGAGGGCCCAACAACTACATGTTGTCCCTCAGATTTTGGAATTATGATATTCCTTGGATCTTCTTCGTTTTCCTCAACTATCATATTTCTGTAGTTAACAGTATCCTTCATATATGCATCCAAAGCTGGTGAAGTGCACTCTACCGTTGGCTTCATTGTATCAAAGATAACTTCTTGAATATCATCAAGTGCCTTACCAATCTTGTCAATACCACTCTCGAAGATGAAGGTTAAAGTGAAACTCTCCGTCAGTGCAAACCATTCACTAGTACCTCGGTGCAACTTTGTCTCCAGATACCAATCAATGGGCACCTTCCCCAGCGTATGAATGAACATGTGGACCCATTCAGGTCTCGGTTCTATGCCCCATACCTCACTCCATTTAGACAAATGCCCGCGTGGTTCATCCTTTGTAGAGTAGAATTCTTCCATCTTAATATTTGGATGCTCAAAGCGTAATATCATCATTCGCGCGCATTAATCCCAGTTGCCCATGTTTTCTTTATGAGTCTCCAACCATCGTGCTAGAGTAGCATGCAGTCCTCCTTCTGGGAAAATTCTTTCAAGTTCTCCTAAAAAAATATTTACATCAATTAAACCATCATAATGCAGTAATTTGCATACCTCTAATGCTATGCATGGTAGAGATCTGATCAATTGATTGCAGCACAATGCAGATACTTCATGTAATCCATTTTTCTAGTTCTCTAATTCTTCATCAGAATCTGAGAAGCATGAGCTGTCCTTTTCCCAATTAAGCCTTCTACCAGCCGTTGGGTTGATCTAATCTTCATCGCGCAAAGTCATCTTATATATATGGTTAATATCGTCATCAACGGGCAAAAGATCTGTGTATCTTTCTCCTTCTACAGGATCTAGGGGAATTATGACTCTGGTTCCATTATTTTCAAACTTCATTCTTCTCCTCTTCAGGTTTATGATACCATCCATATCAATAGACCAATCCAGTCCCAACAGTGTAGGATAAGGATCAATATCATCCACAATTTGTATAAATTCTAAATCTACAAGTACCTTAATGCCTTCAATACTGACTAAGACTTGCGACAAAATTTCCAATGGAATGATTTTCTGTTGGTTTTCCATGCGTAGTTGAATGGTAGACCATTCTATCATAGGTTCTCCCATGTGCTGCCAAGTTTTCATAAGTAAGAAATTTGCATCAGACCCCAGATCTAAAATAACTTGATCCATCTCATAAGCACTGACATGAGCAGTCATACGCATCTCTCGCC
The DNA here is from genome assembly GCA_034641835.2 of Pinus albicaulis. Taxonomy (NCBI): domain Eukaryota; kingdom Viridiplantae; phylum Streptophyta; class Pinopsida; order Pinales; family Pinaceae; genus Pinus; species Pinus albicaulis. The sequence goes on from JAXQQM020061414.1 coordinate 45,529, forward strand.
CCATTATTTTTTTATTCATATAGATTTTGTTGAAATATTTATGTTCTACCGGAGGTTGTTCCTGTTCTGCGTAGTTATCTATCAATGCCTGAAGGTTCTCCATCGCTTTTTTTTTGTATAGTAACTTAATGAAAGCTTGTAGAAATGGCTTGATTTCATCATCTACTCCTGCCTCCTTCATTGGTCTACCTAATGTCGATGTACTTCCTTCTGAAAACCCTTTTCGCGCTTCAACAAAATTCTATTTTGCGCCCTACAAATCAAACCATCCTTGTTCTTAGGTGCCTTACGAATCCAAATTTCAGTATTTGGCTTCTCTCCCTTATCCTCATTAATGGGCACACCACTCCTAGTGACCACAATCATGCTAGGATCTTCCTTGCATGTTTATGATATGACCATATGAAGATTCTGCGTTAGAGTCTGTGTCTTTTTCTCCTGCATCTTAACAATTAAAACATGACAATATTTTATTACATGGTCAAACTATCTACAATACCAACGTGATTGTCGTGCCAAATTTGGACAATCGCATGCATAGTGACCAACATCTTTGTAGTTGTAGCAAATGACCCGCCCCCTTCCTCGACCAGTTGATCCTCCTCCTCTTCCTCTTCCTTTGTTCTGAAATCCACCATGCCTAGATGGGGATGTTGGTGCAGTAGGTTCAGCCTACATTCTATATATTTCAATTTTGTCCATCATTATTTCAAAACTTAGACAATGTTGTTGATCATGTCCCAAAAACGAACAAAATCTACAAAACAACTACTTCAGCTTAGGCGTATATTTTCCAATCCTTGGACTAAAATATGTTGCATGCAGAACCGTAACCTGACAGATCACGCACCATACTGGAGGTATCCTGCTTGGCCCTACCGTGCTCTTCAGTGGGCTTGGTCATCAAGTGTGCATATAGTCATTGAATACTATACAATGGTCCTTATGATCCGAATGGAAAATGACATCAACCCATGTTATTCATCTACCCATGTTATCCATCCACCCATGGAATTTACCCATGGTATTGTAAATGGCATCGACCCATGGTATTCATCCACCCATGATATTTATTCACCCATGGTATTCTAAGTGACCCATGGTATGTATCCACCCATGGTATTCATCCACACATGAGATTTACCCATGGTATTGTAAGTGGTATCTACCCATGGTATCCACCTATGGTATTCTATCTCAAAAAAAGGATATAAATAATAAGCCTCACTTTGTAAAAGGAGATATTTTCCGCCACAATGTAACTTCTACAGTTATTCTCCATTTTAACAAAACAAGTTTCTTTGTGGTTTTATTTGCTTTGTGTTTTTTTTTTTTTTTTTTCTGACGACAATTCATGGATGGCGGCTCTCCTATCGTTTTTCGAAATTTTTAGTGCAAAATTTTAGAAGAGTGGATATATATCTGAGATCCTCTTGAAAAATCACTCAATTTCAAAAAAAAAATCGGTCGAATCGGAGTCTGGATGTGGGAGTTATCGTTGATTTAAAATCAACTATTTTTTCAGAAATTTTGTGACGGTGAGACAGTTCTAGCGCGAATCTGAGAGTCTAGAGTCTCCAGATAGTGGTTTCAAAAACATGAGAAGATGAAAAATGATCATTCCATTTCCAAAAATAGGTTATAATAAATATTCTGAGTTATATTGACTGAGTTATGCTCATTTTAAATCTGGAGCAGCATTCGGAGTGGGTTCCCTTTGGAGACGTGCCCTCCCACCCCGCTTTAGTAGGCACCTGCGTCACATTCATCAGTTTCATCATAGCAGCGTTTGGATTGGGTTATTTGGAGATGTGCCTTCCCACCCAAAGATATGTAGGCACCTGTTACTTCATCAACAATCAACATCACGGTTATGGGTCAACTACATAAAATCTTTTTCATCGAAGTCCATTTGCTAGGCCGCACACTGTTAGTCACACAGTTGGTCAAAAGAATTACAGGGTATCTCTATCCTCGGATCTTCGTCTGTCATGGTTTTGGTTGATCCACAAACCCACACTTCATCGAAGTCCATTTGCTAGGCCGCACACTGTCAATATCACAGTTGGTCACAAGCATTACAGGGTATCTCTATCCTCGGATATTCGTTCATCACGGTTATGGGTTAACTACACAAAACTCCTCTCTTCAGTGGCTCTTCATATTCAACAAAGGATTCTCAAGAGGGAACTTCACTCAATGGGGACCATTGCTTCTTAAGGAGGGAGGAATGATCCGAATGGAAAATGACATCAACCCATGTTATTCATCTACCCATGTTATCCATCCACCCATGGAATTTACCCATGGTATTGTAAATGGCATCGACCCATGGTATTCATCCACCCATGATATTTATTTGCCCATGGTATTGCAAGTGACCCATGGTATGTATCCACCCATGGTATTCATCCACACATGGGATTTACCCATGGTATTGTAAGTGGTATCTACCCATGGTATCCACCTATGGTATTTTATCTCAAAAAAAGGCTATAAATAATAAGCCTCACTTTGTAAAAGGAGAGATTTTCCGCCACAATGTAACTTGTACAATTATTCTCCATTTTAATAAAAAAAGTTTCTTTGTGGTTTTATTTGCTTTGTGTTCTCTTTTTTTTTCTGGCATTCTAATTTTGCAGATCTTGTCAAATCTATTTCAACTTTTTAGATCTTGGGGGCCTCCCCCCCAAGATCTGGATCACATTATGATTCCCAGCAACTTTACATCGTATGCACCAAAATTATGTGCATACCTCCTTGCCCTTATCTTTGTGTAGGTTCTGAATCTCCAAATGAATTTCTTCTAACTAACTCTAAATA
>JAXQQM020090732.1:0-37307 GCA_034641835.2 Pinus albicaulis
GGACCAAAAATTTTCAATGGGGCGCTGCCCCGGACCCCGACAGGGGGGCTATTGCCCCCGCTCTTACCCCCCCACGCGTGCTTAGTCGTGGAAAGAATATAACACATACCCAACACCAATGCCACATTTTCACCTAAAAACTTCTTTAAAAAATTATACCACCCTGCTACTTGGAACTGAGGTTTAGCACAATGGTCAAAAAAACAGGTTTTGGTCGGTTCTGAACGGTTCACCTTGCTACCCTTACCCATATTGTTAACAATTAACCTAACCACTAATGCACACTTGTAAAAAAAGGAAAAAAAAACCTCCACGAAGCCCTGACTGCTGGCACAAGGTAATAAATGTTTTTCTGGAAGATAACAATGGTTTGTTGTAGCTTTCAAGAGGGTAAACAAGAATAGAGCTCTGCATGCCCTAAATCACGGTGAGGGGGAATGACACGAAACCAAAATTATTTAAATTGTGCTGCCAACTCATTCCACTGAACCTTTCACTCCATTATATTATTAACTAATAGCTACTCATACTTCAACTTTAATACATTTCACTTTAATGAGTATCATCAGATTTAACTAGTCTTAGCAAATAAAACAACCAACCTCCTTTTGATGAATCCTCAAATTAGAAATAGCTACCTTTTCAGAGTAAGACCTCTTGTTTTAGAAGACCTTCAATATTCAAAGAGCAGTGTCTTTTTACTTAAGTAATGCTTCTTTTATCTCCTTGTACAAATTTTGCAGGAAATAACTACTTTTTAAAAAAGGGAAGTTATTCACGTGTTGCTTGTAAAACCATATCTTCTAAAGAAAATAAATGCCTTTCTAGGAAAGGTAGCTATTCTTGTGTTATTCCTAACACAATTGATGACTCTGAAATTTTGTCTTTAAACTTGGATAGAAATATCATGGTGAATGAATAAGAATTCTCAAGCTAAACCCATGACCTTAACTACTCAAAGCAGTTAAAAGACATTAAAAGAAAATTTACCCTAATAAATCTATGACACGAACAAACTATTGGACTCAAAATTCTTTTGGATTTTGGTTAAAAAATGATAAAAACTAATACATTTTAACCCTCCAGGGCCTTCAACCATAGGTTACGAGACAAGAGAGGATCAAAGACACAACTTACAATGATGACCAGAATTTGAAAAAAAATGAAAAATTGCAGTGCTAACAGTGGCTCCTATTGGGGATGAAGTCCTCCATGTGAGGCTTCAAGGATTGTAGATTCAGTGCCTTATGCAGCCCTTATTTATCCAACCAAAAATTCTACTCATTAACTCAAAAAGACCAGCATGCCTAGCCATTGGGTAATGGAGTCATAAGCTAGATTTCAATCTTCTACAGCTTATTTCAACATCACTGAAATACGGAAATCAAACTGCAATATAAAACTGAAAAGTAATGCTCGAGTGGCGAGCTTATTCATCCTCATACTTATTAATCAGTTGAAAACTTGCCTAATAAAGTATAACTTGATTTCCAATGCAACCATAGAATCATTTGACTAGTAAAGAGAAACTCTTGCATGCAACTATTTGAAAATACCCACAAGGGATATAATATATGCACAACAAGAAATGAACTGGAAACTTGTGATTACTAATATAAACCGTGTGTGTCATTTCAACTGCTGCTATATTGGAGACCCCTACTAAAAATGAATCCATCCAATCAAAAACCGGATCATGAAACATATGAGGAATGTCTAGCTGATCCAAAAGATCAAGCTGTTGTTGTTTAAAATCTGCTATGTCAATAAAACTGGGCTATTTTTGTCTTCCTTGCAGCAACTCATTAACTGCACATGTTTCATTACATTTAACGAAACAAAACCTTCTTTAAGTTGTTTATTACTTTCTTGGACAACAAACTAGTTAGAGGCACTTAAACCAACAAAACTAAATGGCATAAATATATCAGGTTCCATAGGAAGAACATCATGCTCATCTGATTCTTCATCCTGAGTACTAGGAAGAATTGGATCTATATGAATCTGATCTGGATCCATACCTTTTTCAAACTCTTCATAAAATTTTTCCATAACACTGCTAAAAGAATCTATTTTATCATTCTGCACATAACACTCAAATTCTTCGTAGTAGTTATCAAGCAAAAACTCAGACGAATATAGTCCTTTAAAATAATGATGAAACATTTCATGAAATTCCCTTAAAGAAGAAATAGTACCAGCAAGTAAGGACCAGAACCATTTGTGTGCATCTCCATCAAGGGAAAACACAAATATTTTCATTAGGACATCTTCATGAAACACATCCAACAAGTGCATAAGCTCATGAAATGCAATAAGGTATTTAGCGAGATGTTCATCTTCATCTCCTCGAAATATTAAAAGATGATGTTTCCATTCATCTATAGAAGGCACCAGATTAGGAAAAACATGACATTAAAAGACCACTTTCCTTTACCATTTATCGATCAAGTGTTAGATTCATTAGCTGGAAAGAATTTATTTTCATTTCTTGATGGATTTAGTGGATATAATCAGATAAAGATAGCATTAAAATATCAAGACAAGACAACATTCACATGCCTATGGGGAACATATGCATACAATGTATTACCCTTTGGTTTATGTAATGCACCTGCTACCTTTCAGAGATCAGTTCTTGCAATCTTTTTGATTTGATTCATGAGTGTGTGGAAGTTTACAAGGATGATTTCACTATGTATGGTACAATATATGATGATTGTTCACAAAATCTTGAGAAAGTGTTAAAAATATGCATAGAGACAAATCTATCACTCAGTAATGAAATTTTTTTTATGATGTTAACTAAGGGGATAGTGTTGGGACACCATATTTCCTCTTTAGGGATTAAGGTGGACCTGGAAAAAATTTAGGTCATTGTGAATTTAACACCACCCACAACACAAAAATAATTTAGAAGTTTCTTGGGTTATGCAGGCTACTATAGAAGATTTATTGAAAAATTTAGTAAAATAGCTTTGCCATTATTCAAGTTGTCTTCGAAAAATGTGGTATTCCAATGGACGAATAACTGTCAAAATGCATTTGAAAAATTAAAACAAAATTGTCAATTGCACCCATTCTTTGAGGACCTAATTGGTTTTTGCCATTTCACATTTCAACAGATGCATCTGATACAACTATTGGAGCATCACTTGGACAAAAAGAGAGTCGATTCAATTATGCCATATATTTTATCAGAAAAAACTTAACACCAACATAATTGAATTACACTGTTACAGAGAAAGAGATGTTAGTTGTAGTACATGCATTTAATAAATTTCGACAATATATAACAGGTAATCAAGTTTATATCCACACGGATCATTCCACCATAAAATATTTAATGAATAAATCAATCACAAATGGAAGAATAACTCGATGGTTTTTATTAATGCAATAATTTAACATTACAGTACAATATCGACCTGGAAAAGATAATCAAGTGTCAGACTTTCCGTCAAGACTACATTCACTTGGTGATCCAAATCTAGTATCAGACAATTTTCCAGATGAACATCTATTTGATATAAATGTCGAAACTCCATGGTTTGCAGATATAGCTAACTATTTATCATCTAACATCCTACCATCTCATTACACAAACAAGCAGAAACGAATAATAATTAGAGAAAGTGCTATGTATAGCTAGGTCAATGAAGATCTATTTTATACTGGTGCTGATTTAATGATTAGAAAATGTGTAAGAGAAGATGAAATTATTGAAATTTTGAAATATTGTCATGATGAACTATGTGGTGGTAATTTTGCAGATAAAAGGAAAGCATACAAAGTTCTGAAACTTGGCTACTACTCACCATCCATCTTCAAAGACTGCAAATCTTATGTGAAAATATGTGACAGATGTCAAATACTTGGTAGACCAGTGGCATCAGATGAAATTTCATTAAAGCCACTAGTACTGATTGAACCATTTGAATAGTGGGCTTTATATTTCATGGGACCAATCAACCCTCCATCCAATGGAAATAAGTACATCCTGGTATGTACAGATTATGTAAGTAAGTGGGTGGAGGCCAAGGAAGTAGCATGGGCAACAAAAGATATTGTTGTGTCTTTTCTGTTTGAAGAGATGTTTGTAAGATATGGAGTTCCGAGACAGATAGTAACTGAACAAGGTACACAATTCACATCAAAACTTGTTCGAGATCTTACAGATAAATACAAGATCAAACACAGAAAATCAACTCCGTATCATCCTCAAGCCAACGAACAAGTGGAATCAACAAACAAAGTCCTAGAGAACATTATGGAGAATACTGTAAATATGAACAGAAAGGAATGGTTAGAGAAATTGAAGGATGCACTATGGGCATATAGGATAACTTGGAAAAACAAAATTGGATTCAGTCCATGTCAGTTAGTGTATGGAAAATAATTATTATTACCCATAAAATTTCAAATACATACATACAAGCTAGCAACAAAATTAGGGATGGAATTGTATTAGGCACAACAACAGAGAATTATGGAATTAAAAACCTCTATAAGATACGACAATAAGCAGTTGAACATACATCTCTTGTCCAAGAACAAAGGATCAAATGGCATGATCACTTCATAAAGAATAAAGTGTTTCAGAAAGGAGATTGGGCACCTTTGTTTGAATCCAAGTTCAAAGATTTCAAAGCAAAACTCACGACTCATTGGCTTGGGCCATATGATATTGAAGAAATCTTTGACAATGGAGCTTTCAAGATAATAACAATTGATGAAGTATCTGTTTCGTTTGTCGTCAATGGACATAGGCTTGAAATTTACAATAAGCCTATAAATAAAAATGATTTTCTCAAAAAAAAATTGATGGATTCAGATATGGAACTAATGGGGCAGCATAGCAATATGCCATCCATAATTCCAATAGAAGAAGAATAATAATAAAATAATAATAAAATAATAAAAAATTCTGGTAGTGAAAATCCAAGAAACTGGCACAATACGAACTCGAATTCATATCGGAAAACCAAGTTGTTTGGCCAATATGAATCCTCTTTTTGTTTTTATTTTAATTTACTTCAGATTTTTGCAGATATACCCTCCAAGACATTGCAGACTTGAGGACAAGTCAAATCATCAGATTGGGGGAAGGTGTGTAATAAAAAAAACTATGAAAATAGTTTTCAGCAGCTGAATTGAAGACAGAATATGAACTACCATTACAAAGGAACCTGGTACATCATTCGACATTTATAAAAGGGACCTAAATTGTTATTGAGAAAATTATTCAGAAAGGGTCCTGAATCATTATGATAGAAGAAATTTTCAAATATTGAACATTCTTTCACATTACGCCAGAAGGTACCTGAAAATTTAACATGTCAGAAGGGACTTGAGCTATATCAACTGAAGATCATATTAGATGGGACCTGAAAATGTCAAAGTTTAACCTACAAAAGGGACCTGAACATTATTATTCTAAATCAAATCAGATGCAAGAAGAACTAAAGTATCTATATAGTCTACAAGAGTTGTCGTAACAATAAACACAATATCGATCATCATGAACGCTGTTTCTTATATTACATCACGATAGTTTCTTAGGTCATTTCTTGTTTCTAAGGATTTTTCAATAGTTGCTCCAAAAGCTTTACTTCAAGGCCCTTCAAGATCGTCTCCAACAATGCTATACCAGCAGCTTCAACAATGTTGCTCCAAAAATGTCCTCAAGGTCTTCACAACAAGTTTACTAGAAGTTGCTCCAACAATATATTCAATAAGGTCTTCATTGTCAATTTGTCTCTTGTTTGGGTGCCTTAATGTGCAATGACATGTTTCCAGGACTGAATTCAATGCAAGGCATATTTGAAACTCTAACTCTGTCTTCAGGTGTCTTATTAGAAATTATTTCAGTTTTCATTTTGTGTTTTCAAGTTAGATATTGTTTTCAAGTTTTTACATTTATAATTTTATTGCAATGTGGCAGACTGATCAGAGCAGTGCAGGAACAACCCCAAGACGGGATGATCGCGGAAAGAGGCCAGCGGAAGAACATGTAAAGTTATAGAGGAGAGGAATAACACATTTCGAGTTTTTGATTAATCACCTCAACGTTTCCTTTGTGTATGTGAGTCCATGCGGGGGTAGACGTCCCCGATTTTTAGAAGAACCTTGACATCTGCACTTTGGTGGACTCCACTCAAATAGTCAGCGTTAATTGTTAATAAAAGCAACTTGAGTTCTCTCTCCTCTGTCTTTACCTTATGGATTCTCTCTTTAAGAACATGTAAAGTGCTAGCATTTATCTATCTTTAGGTATTTTAGTTATTTACATAATTGAAATAATATCAATTTTGTTCAAATATGCAGACACCTAGCCATGGTACGCCTAATGATTCCCTCTTTGAGGAAGAGCTTTCTTCATCCCTATCTCCAGTGTTCTTGTTGCAAAAAAAGGCACGAGATGCAAGGTCGGAATTTAATGCTTTGATAGACGCGCCTCAAACACCTGAAACAGAAGAGAGGATACAACATCTTATGAGGCAGCTAGAAAGATATCAAGTAATAATAAAAAGTCAAAAGGATATTTTTTTTTGTTCTGCATGAGATGAATTGTGATAGTTTGATTTTTAATTTTTACATTGACTAAACTAACAAAAAGTTCTTTTGTATGTAGCGTTTTCTGGCATTTGCTGAACCCGGTGTTGGTGGTAGTGGGACACAAGAGCAAGAGATTGCCCAACAATCCTCTCGTACACCTTCTACTCCTTTAGGTGCTAGCCAAGAAACACACCCTGCCCAACCAGACACCCAGCCAACCGCTGAACGTGTTGGCAATGATGAGGCTGATATGGCCAACTACATTATTGCGTTTCCTGGAGCTACACGTGTCAGCTCCACAGGGACCATTAATGGCACGTTGTTGGTGAACGATGAGGGTGTCCCTATAAAGCATGTACAACTCCCAGGTAAATTTTAATATTTTAACTGTTTCATGTACTTTATCTAAAACATATTTATCATGATTTTTATTTTTAAATTAATGATAATATCTTCTTCTTTTTTTGGTTTTATTCTGTGTAGGAAACAATGAGTTCTACGGGATTCTGGAGAGCCATGCGTTGGTAATTTTTGGCCCAACCATACGTACAGGGTGGAATTCCCAGAATTCCAACCTGAAAAAAGAACTTCTAGATTATCTAGAAGCCTTTTTTGGGGTCGGCACATTTGACAGAAAAGCGGTGGCTCAGGTAGCCGGAAAATATTTGAAATATACCAGGGACACCTATAGGACGCAATTGCAATTTAACCCTAGATATGAGCGTCCTCTCGCAGTTTCAGACAGTGAGTGGAGAGCACTCATCCATGACGGAAAAGAGAAAAGGGCAAAGAAAGAAGGAAAAATGCCAACTGGACCCGCAAGGTAAATTACAACTTTAATTCAATAGCTTTAATTTTCTTTATGTCTAAAATAAAAGTGTGCTACGTCATATCTGACTTCAATCTTTTGATGCTAGGTTCCTGACACCTCAAAGGCAACTAAAGCTAGGATTGAGAAAAAGGGCCATCATAAGCTCGACCAGGGTGGCTACTTGAAATTAGCTGCAAGAATTGTAATTAAGTAGCTAAACATCTTATAATTAATTGTATCGCCTTCCAACGTTTTTGTAATCCTATAAAATATGATTAAAAATACACAGACATATGTAATGTAGGGTGATGACTTCGGAACAGAAACAACAGAGGAAGATAAAAATATCGCTTTCCATTTCGACTATCAAGCCGTAGTTGAACGTCGCATAAGCTTGGGGCAGGTCCCAAGATCCAGAATGCCTGATAAGGTAAAACATTAACCTTTCAATATGTTTGTTTTCATCCATAAATTCAATGTCTAACAACTTTGTTTAAATAAGGGGAGCAACACTACCGACGAGGCAAATAACCCAGTTTTAGAGCCAGATGTACATGATCCTCATGTGCAACCTGATCATTGTAGTGGGGACCAGGCCGACAATGCTACTATCAGTGAGGGCCGTGACGGTAATTAATTTCCACTTATAATTTTTTCTAATTATACCTTGATGGTTGTCCTTATAACGTTTTTTGTTTAAATGACGGAGAATGTTTCCCTTGAGGATCTTACCACCAGAGAGGAAGATAGGGCAAAAGTCCCAACGGCGACAACTGGTGCACCAGGTAAATAATCTCATTGCAATTTTTTTTATTAATATTACCGAACTAGTTCAATGATATTTAAAAACCGACAATTAAAATTTAATATTATCTGTTTTTGTAGGCGATGCCCCGTCACTGGATGAGACCAGACATCGTGACTACGCAACTAGGTCAGCGGCGACAACTGGTGCACCAGGTAAATAATCTCATTACAATTTTTTTTATTAATATTACCGAACTAGTTCAATGATATTTAAAAACTGACAATTAAAATTTAATATTATCTGTTTTTGTAGGCGATGCCCCGTCACTGGATGAGACCAGACATCGTGACTACACAACTAGGTCAACGACGACAACTGGTGCACCAAGTAAATAATCTCATTGCAATTTTTTTTATTAATATTACCGAACTAGTTCAATGATATTTAAAAGCTGACAATTAAAATTTAATATTATCTGTTTTTGTAGGCGATGCCCCGTCACTGGATGAGCCCAGACATCGTGAATACGCAACTAGGTCAGCAGTGCGGGTTGAAAGGCACGAAACAGGAGCAGAGCACGATGATATTGATGATGTAATTAGGAGCTTTTAAAATAGGAAGAAGAAAAAGAAAATTTGACAATGTAAAATATTGTATTATTATAAGACAAACGTTACCATACTTGGAACGTTTTTTTGCGTTATATAAAAAACTCATTTATCATACTATTTTTATGTCAAGCATTAATTGCAATGTTTCCTTGCGTACTTTTTGTTGAATTGTTTTTTATTAGTTATTGAATATTTTTTTTTATGCTCATGAAAGTAAAAAATGAAATATAGATTGGGTATTAGGGAATTGAGAGTGATGTGGGGGGGCGAGGGGGGAGGGGCCATAAGAGCTTCCACCTTCACGTGGTTGGCCCTGTTTAGTAGAGAATAATTTATTGGAGCGATTTAATCTTGGAGCAAACCTCCCTGGATCCAGCGTAGCAACAAAAAAGTCACTGTTGACTTAGTTGTTACTCTTTCAGATCGTGGGAGGCTTGTTCCAAGTTCATGCGACTCCAATAAATTGTTCTTGAAACGAAGAGGAGCTTATTCATGTATGTTTTGACATTTTCAACATATGTTCTAACATTATCATAAGAATGCATCTTAGAGTAAAAAATACCACATCAATTACTTGTATTTATTGTATAGATAATGATGGATTTTGATTGACTTGGCAGTGCAGGTACAAATCCTCTTGCATCATGAGCAATACAACTTGTCAACCAGTGTCATGTCCAGGATATTTTTGCTTGTGCGCTTGACCAAGTTCGTAATGTCACATTTTGTAAGTTCCTTTACAGTTCATAATTCAATATTAAGCTTGTTCATGATTATTATCTAGGTTTTTTGTATGTGTTTTTTCATCTATTTGATTGTAAGAAACTCTGCATGTTTCCTGTTGTTCATTATGATTTCTCCCATTACCACTCCCAGGATGAATCCGACTTTATTGTTACATAGGTTACTTTATTGTTACTATGATTTCTCCATTTACGATTTCATAGGTTACATCATGTAGAGTTGTCAATCTCAGGTTGGTGATGAGCTTTAGTTCTCCAGATTTGGGGCTTTTCTGATATTTTCTCCCTCATGTCATTCCTGCATCACCTCGTTGTTTGAGCATGCCAATTTTCTACCACTTGTACCAATTGGCACATGTCAATCTCTGAGTGGTGCCACATTTCACCTATTTTCAGTGAGATTTTAGGGTTTCTCTAACATAGATTCAGAAATCCAATTCAGTGCCTGCTTTAATATTGTCACATAATACTCATGGTTTGGATTGATGAGCATGTTCTGAATGATTGGTTGATTCATAAGAACCACCCATATAGTCATCTTGAGATATTTCAGAAGTTTTCTCGGGTTTCCTTTTTCACCGTTTCTAGTGGGTGGGATGGTGTGGGGTGATCCATAAATACTGGTGCTCTTGTAGTAGGGAATTTGTTTTTGGGGATATAAAGGAGCATTTGATGTAGATATCCCGTTGGATGCATTCATAAATGGGCATGAGAGGTCAAGAATTTAAATTAAAAATATGCAACCTCTAGCATCGCAACCTGAAGGCCGCGAGAGACATTGGTTAAAGATTGTTTTGTGTTGGCCTTAATATAGTTGTGATTTCTTTCTATTATCTTAATGCAAATATATAGTCCGGTCTCATTAAAATGAGGATTGTGGCTGTATTTCTCTTTGGTTGTTTCTCTCTTAATGCTCTAGAAGTTTCCAAAATTTGCGATAGTTGTTTAGTTTGCCTGTTACAACTTAAAAGTGGTTTTTAGCAATGGGAGTCATGCTTTTTAAGGTTCATACTAATATGAAGATCTTGTAATTCTATATTCAGGATAAGAGAAGATGGCCTCTGCTTTGGGCAGTATGACAACAATTTCCACATCTACCTCATTGGGTAACAATGGAAAAGGGAAGAAGTTGGGTGCAATGTTTGATAATTATGGCAGACAACTGTCTTCTCTTTCAGTTTTTTCACCCATTTCCTTTAATCTCTCAAGCAGAAGAGGGACTCTGAGATTACGCGACAGAGAGAAGGTAGTTAATACAATAGCTATGGAAAAGGAGTTGTACTTCAACAAGGATGGCTCAGTGACAAAAAAATTGCAGGTGAGAGAAAAAAATATGTTTAAAGGAAGGTCACATGCACGTGAAACTTCACTGCAGTGGATCTTTCCTTGTCCACTTATATTCGATTTTAATGTGTTATTTTAATTTTTCATGGAGGGTTGTTTTGGCATATGGTTTGGCATTCAATTGCACACTTACTAAAAGCATTGTCAATTTGTCTTGCAGGCGGTGTGAACAAACTTGCTGATCTTGTTGGAGTCACCCTTGGGGCGAAGGGCAAAATGTTGTCTTGGAGAGCAAGCATGGTTCTCCGAAAATAGTTAATGATGGTGTGACAGTAGCTAAGGAGGTAATTATTAGATGTGTGCTCTGGTTTTATTTTTAACGTTGTATTAGTTCCCCCTCTTAAATATCTGCCTTTGCACTTTATGATGAAAGTAAATATTAACACATTTAGAGTCATTGTCCATCACATGCAATTCTGCAACATCATCTACCTACCCTACCTACTTTACTTTACCATTTTTTCTTCTTTATTAGGGTGCACTTAGACTGGCAAACCCTTATCACACTTTCTTTTCTTTTACATGTAGAAATCTATCTAAGTCTAACCTTATTACATCCAAGCGCTCAGATTAAGCTATTGAGCTCATTTTATTTACTGTACCTATCTACTTATCTGCTAAGATTAAACTGTTTGGTCAGATTTTATTCTGTATCTCTAAAACATGAAATTCAAAGATGAAATAGCCAACCTTAAACTGTTTGACTATTCATAAATTGTGGCATAGGATACAAGTTGCACACAATTTTATTTGTTACATAAGAGAAAAAAGTAGTGGCATTTAGACTTGCACACTTTCCTTGGCCTTTCTTTTGGTGGGGTTCATTTTTTTTTACTTTTTTGGCCATTTTTATTCTTTTTACCCTTTGATTTTTCTTTTAGGGTATACCCTCTTTACATTTTTTAAATTTTTTTGATTTTTTGATAATATGGAAAACCTTTGCAACAAGAAAAGGTATGAACATATTACATAGCCCATCAAGTCAATCATGAAATATGACACCTATTGGTATAGGAGTCTAACACTAACTATGTTATCACTCAAATTTTCCTTGAAGTTGTAGAGAAGAGAAAAGGGGTCCGAGGTAACCACAAACCAATCTTTTAGGTACAGAATCTAGCCAATCTTTACCCAGAGAGGACTCTCTCTTTAAAATTTAGCTTTGTTTTGAAAGATATTAGGCTAGTTATAAAGTTCAAGGGTTTTGATTGAATTTAGGTGGTTAAATTCGATAGCTGAGGGCAAGATTGTAGTAATTCAGGCCATTGGGCTATGGATTAAAAAAGATGGCTTCACTGGATTAAGTTTCTAAACAAAAGATGGTTTTACAGGGCAAGATAATCAAATAGAGAACAATTTTAGATCTTTAAAGCGAATGAGATGGAATTAAAATGGATGAAAGGCAATTAAGAATCTTTCAACACATTCAAAGAGGGAAATTGAGTGATTATCAATAAAGAGCATTCAAGTATTCTTTACTAAATAATCAAAATGCTTAAACTAGTAAAACAGGAGCAATTAAGAATTCACTGTTTAAAAATAGTTTAGAAGAAAACATTTAGAATAATGATGATTAAAATCAGATTACACTTAAGCACTTTCTGATTTACTCTTTTTCATTAGCTATTCAGAAATGAAAACACAATGATATGATAAACATATATAAAGACTTTAAAACACAAGAGAAAGATGACTTATTGATCCGTATTTTGACACATGAATCCTGTAAAAAGTCTTTCGCATCAATTCATCATCCAACAAGCCAAAAAAAATTTCTCCAACAGCTCTTTATTCCGAAAAAGTCAATATTACAACAAAGTATAAGAATCCACCCTCAATACTCTAATTGAGGGAGTATTTATACAAAAAATTATCAAAAATATCTCATAACAAATTGAGATATAATCTAGGGTGACTCATGAATAAGTTACAATAAAAATAGAGACAAATGGTCTCGTAGATAAGATAAAAAGTAACTGATGTTGTGCTGTTTCCTTCTTTTGAGAATGTGCTAGAGGCAGGCCCTATGTTTTGGCCCGTTGCTGTCATCCTCAGTAATTCTGTTCTGACTGCCTTGCTTTACTGATACTCTTTGTTTTCACTGATACACTTTGACCTCTGTTTATCCTTTTTATCATGGTATACTGTAGTAAATAGGCAAAATTTCATATAAGGATAAATTTTAAAAAAGTTCCAGCAGTTCTTCACCATTTATCTTACGGTAATGCGGTGGTGTGATTTCTCAATATTTCATTAATATAAGTATATCTCTGAAAAAAGGTAGTGAATTGAAACAAATACTTTTACTTCTTATCAAAGATAAGTAATTTTCAATACGCTCATGATTTTTTCCTATTAACGTCATATACGTGTATGTCTTGGTTGAAGAATTGTTTTGATTATTAAATATCTTGTCAATTTTCTTTATGAATTTCAAGGTCCATTAGTTTGTCTCTTGAAACTATAGGGTGAGAAGCAATCGCTTTACAACAAAATATCAAATCTTTCTCTTTGAAGCAATTTCTTCTTGCATGTCTGACACCTTTGTCTAATTCTTGTAAGGTTCTCTTAGTAAAAAACTCTTTTGTTTAAAATTGTTAGGTCCTCTTTGAATACAAGTTCTGTAGGTTAATTATACGGTTTTGAGTGTTTAAGCGTATGAGTTGATTGGCTTCGCCAAGGCTATTCCCAATTCTCTTATTGTGGGCTTCTTCTATGTCAATTTGACTAAATCGTGCTGTTCATACATAATCTTGAATTGAAGACCAGGACATCACTTCACAATGATTGGATAATTTGTCCCAAGAAATTTCATTTGTTTCCTTTAAGTTTCTCAATGTGAGATCCTTTTCAAACACTTTAACCAATTTTTCTAATCTTTTGACACTCTCTTGTTTTTATCAGCAAACTCATTTTTGAGAGATCATATCTTTTGTTCTAAATTAGTAAATTTGTAACTTTGTTAATGTTTGAGTTATGTTACTTGAAGTTTCAATTCATTCATTGACTTTATTAATTCTTCAAAAACTCAAATTGGAAGTATTTACCAACAATGTCTCATTGGACACCATTGTGGATATGCACCATGCTGTAATTGCCTCTTGTTGTTGATCTTTGGAATGATAGCGCTTGTTCTTTAATGCTGTTCAAAGCTCTTTTTTACATTTCATTTAATTTACTCATTAGTTTCAAAAACAAGTCCATCATTGTTCTTGATTTTCTTTATCATCCCGATTTGTGGATGTCTTGGTAGCAATTTAGCACCTTTCTCAAAGCGCAATATCATCATCTTTTTCTTGATTAGGTATCTATATGTTTGTGTTACAAGTTAAGCCAATCGATAGATTATTTCCTCCAATGTCTTTATCTGTTGTCTTTGGCACGAAGAGCTTTTCAAGCTACAATTATTGCATTATTTCTCCAAAGAATCCTTTGCAACTTCACAATTACCATTCGCTTTATACGGTCATAGTAGAATAGATCATTTCTTGATGCTGTGCATGTAACTCGATAAGTCTAAAGAATGAATATCCTTTGATAAGACTTCAGAAATTTGTTCATCGTCTGCAAGTTGTTGAAGGTACCTTTTAGTTTAGTGACTCTTTATCATTTGCCTTCACGAATGTCATAACCTTCTTTCAATCTTTCAGTTCTTACCAAACCATCTTCGTCTGATTGTAAACCTGGAGTCTTATTGGATCATTCCTGGCTATATTGTTGAAGTTTTCTTTATATCTCCACCATCTTCGCTAGTGGTTTGAAAGAAAATGTTTCAACTTTTCTGTTTCTTTAAACTCTTTTCTATAATAAAGTAGTGGATGCCTTTGTTGTTGTGCATTTTTTGACTATCAATATTCTCTGGCTATCAATTTCTCGTAGTCATAAGAAGGGTTTAATTTTCTTTTAACATAGGGTTATTGAAAATCCTGTAGTGCTTCGTTTAACATCTCTCTTCTTGCGCTTACTGTAACAGTAAAGTTTGTAAAATTGAAATTTTGGCTCATTAATCCCGAATAAGAAGGAATTTTACTTTACCTTGTTATTTATAAGTCTCGAGTTTATACTTGTCATTGTGAATTTTTCAAATACTTGTATGTCGGCTCCTTTTCTTTTCCTTGGTTGTCACATAGCAACTTCAATACACCGATCTCCTGAAAATTTTCTTTTGAAAGTCACAGAAAGAAGAATAAATACAATGTCTGCTTGTCCAAAAAGAGTCTAGGTATTTGATATTTTCTCAAGGTATTTCATACATTTTCAACATTGTTCATCACTATCTTTTGTTCTACAATGTTCCTTCATCCATTCATCCATATTATTGGTAATTTAAGAATTTTGTGATGAATGTATGGTGATAGTTTATTTTTCATTCTTCTATCACAGGATAAAGCTATTTGGGTCATAAATACCAGTAAAAAACTTTGTAATACGGTCTTCTTAAGATTCTTTTGCTTCCTTTCCAGCATCTCCTAAATTTACAAACAAAGGACCTAATTGACTTTTGATCACAAAATTCCAAACCTTTTTCTTTGCATTGAGAAATAGACTATACTCCCAGGTTAATCATCTGTGAAATACTCTAGTGAAAAGAGTCTCATGGGGACATATTTGGGCAACCAGATGAGCACAATTGCATGTATATTACGATCTCACGCGGTTTTTGATGTAAGTACCAGTCACCTACTATATTGTTTTGAGAGTTTATGGGAATTTTCTTGATTTCATTATTGACTCTAGGAGGGGAAGCCTCACATTAACAAAGTGGTTTGCCAAGGTGTGCAAATAGGTCAATAAACTCATTATAGGAATAAGGATAATAGGAGAAATTATATGGAGTGATGGCAGAACCAAATATCCAGAACCTAGGTTCCTTTGGCATCAGTTTGAGCATCAGAAGAAATTCCTACAGTTGGTAATAAATGCTTATGAAAGGTTAAATATATAATAGAAAGATATTTGAACACTTTCATTCTCCAAATCTCCTTCAAGCCAGTCATGGATTTTATTATCGGCAATATGAGATCACAATCATGCTTGTGTGGGGCACATGCAGGGTGAAAATATGAACAACAATACTAAAGGTTAATTGATCAACATATTCACTAGTGTTGAAACCCATAAATAAAGGAGATATCATGTTAGGAATAAACCTACCCTTGATGAAAAAAGTATCAGCCATAGAGGAGGGCCTTTGTAGAGGTAGATGCTCTTGGTAACATGAAGGTTTGACAAATGCGATTTAACTCTTCATGGGACAAAATTGGCAGACTTATAAATAATTCTCCCATGGACGAGGAGGGTAGGGCTTGACAGTTAGTAGTACAAGCATTTCATTTATCATTTGAGTAGTGATTGGGAAAAGGATGTTCGCTCATGGAAAAAGCGCTACTGATTGGGGTCATAGTTTGCATGGCGATATTGAATTAACTAAAATATGGTGAGAATACATGGAAGTTGGATTGCAATCAATAATATGTAAGCGTTTATAAATTTATCTCTTTGCAACGTAAAGGTTAGAAAAGGTTATCACTGAGCAGAATATGTAATTTGAAAATCTCTGTCTGCTTTGAGCGAATAGTCTAAATACGCGAGGGCATTCAAGGTGTGACGTTCGAGAGCAACTGGAACATCATTTCTGCAATTTCTTGTAGATTCAAAAATAATTCAGTTTTTTTGAAGAAACAAGCATTTAAGTTTTGGGAATGCAATTACAGTTACGGGGTTGAACAAGACCAAATTGAACTGTTTATGGTACCGGAATTTAAAACAAAAATTAAGTTCCACCGAGTTTTTAACGAAATTGGGGTAAATACTGTTTTTTCGGGGATAAACAGGTGATTAACGGTACGAGCTGGCATACGGACTTTCACAGGATTCTTGTTGTGCAATTTGTCTTCGACCAAAATACGATTGATGGCGCCAGCAGTTTGTTGAAATTCTGCGCGGTTTACAGTGCGTTCAAAGAATAATGAAAATGGCCAACGAGCAAAATTGTTTTATTCACAAAGTCCAAGGGTGACGAGAGGTTTTATTTATTTATTTAATGGATAACATCAACGAATGGAAGGATGAGTCACCGAAGGCAAGCGGTAAGCGGTTTTCCATCGCATTAACTTTTAGGGAAAAGTGGTTTTTGAAGGCAGCGATTCCATGGGGTGATTCAGCGCGCAGCATGGCGGTGTTTGAAAAGCGCGGGCTATCATGTAATGATGGGGCAGTGGATAGCTAGCGATATCATTAATAACCGTTGATCTCGCGAAAGCGATACGAGCGGCAGTGGGGCGGTAGGTAGCGGTTGTGCCAGAGGCACAACGCCGTTAATGTTAATTAATCTCGCCGAAGAAGTCGGTTGGCGAGCTAATTAATGGGATTAATCAATTTTTCTTATAAAAAATACCAAAAAATGATCGGGAAATGATTTAACAAGGTTAGCAGGTTAAGGAGGTATTGAAGAGGTTTTACAAAAAAGGTTTATAGTTTTAACCTTGGGAAAGAAGTCGAGGGATTAAAAAATACCCAGGAAAATTATTTTTGTATTAAAACAATAAAACATGTTTTAATTATTTTTCAATATGCTTTTGTTATATGATAATTAAATTAGATTAATCCTAATTACCATAGAAGCGGAGAATTTAATATAACGATATATTTGTTAGGGGGCATAAAGTGGGTTTTTATTTAAACATGCTTAGGAATAATATTTTAGCTAAAATTTATTAATAGGTTTTGGGGATATTATATAAAAAGGTTATATGTAATAGGGAGAAGAGTTATTTTTGTAAGATTTAATACATAAAATCGTGTGGCTATGACAAGGGACAATGTAAACTCAAATCGTTAATACTTCATTAGGGTTAAAAGCAAATTGCATTATAATCAGCATCCTTGTGGAGCTTAGAACTAAATGTGATTTTTAGGTTTTTATACAAATAACTTTAAATTTTGAAGATGTTTAGAAATGAGTGAATGTTATGAAGAATGACTTCAAGTACTTAGGCTTTTCCAATTATTGGGTCGAGGGTCCGGTCCCTCCAAAATTCAAGGAAATGCCTTGAGCCCCTCTAATTTTCAAATACCTTAGTACTTAGGGGAAATTAGTGAAATCTTTAGGGGAAGATGAGAAGGGAAGTTAATAACTTTGACTTTACTTTGCTTTGAATTTCTTCCAGTATAGTTTCTGCCTTTGCACTTTGTGATGAAAGTAAATATTAACACATTTAGAGTCATTTTCCATCACATGCAATTCTGCAACATCATCTACCTACCCTACCTACTTTAATCTACCATTTTTTCCTTTTTATTAGGGTGCACTTAGACTGGCAAACCCTTATCACACTTTCTTTTCTTTTACATGTAGAAATCTATCTAAGTCTAACCTTATTACATCCAAGGGCTCAGATTAAGCCATTGAGCTCCTTTTATTTACTCTACCTATCTACTTATCTGCCAAGATTAAACAGTTTGGTCAGATTTTATTCTCTATCTCTAAAACATGAAATTGAAAGATGAAATAGCCAAGCTTAAACTATTTGACTATTCATAAATTGTGGCATAGGATACAAGTTGCACACAATTTTATTTATTATATAAGAGCAAAAAGTAGTGGCATTTAGACTTGCACACTTTCCTTGGCATTTATTTTGGTGGGGTTCATTTTCTTTTACTTTTTTGGCCATTTTTATTCTTTTTACCCTTTGATTTTTCTTTTAGGGTATACCCTCTTTACATTTTTAAATTTTTTTTGATTTTTTGATAATATGGAAAACCTTTGCAACAAGAAAATGTATGAACATATTACATATCCCATCAAGTCAATCATGAAATATGACACCTATTGGTATAGGAGTCTAACACTGGCTCCACTTGGGGATGGCTTTTCCTAGTGAAAATTCAAGAACAGCAGGTCAGTTGTCCTCATCCATTGACCTTGGTGAACCTGTAAATGTCTTCTGTCTTCTGCAAACTGAAATCTGATCTGAAACTAAAACAACACACAAAAGTTTTCAAACCAACTTAATGAAAAACTAGCTGAAAATTGAAAACTAAAAAAAAAATGCTCAAAATTCTGAGCTTATTGGCACTCATCTACCTACTCAATCTACTAAAAATCTTATTGAATCAAGTAATACAAAAATTCCAATGAAGCCAATCAAGTAGTTGTAACAATAAATGGATAACTTGATTGCTTGTGATCAAAGTTGGAAGTATATTATGATCATGTGCCTTTATAATAAATGATATGATGTGTAAAGGCCAATTTTGATGTATTTGATCCTTATAGAGAAAATATGTTTGCAGATTTGGGCTAAAAATATTCTCCATATAATCTAATATAGGATCAATAAAAGTATGATGTATGTTATTTACTTCTAGGCCTTCAATGACTGGTTGCTCAGTTGTATTCTGAATATTAAGCCTTGAAACTATTTCTTTTGTCTTGTGTTTGAAAGAATAATCATCCTCAATATGTAAGTCAAAAGATAGTACAATTTCCTCTTGCTTAGGAGAAGGAAGATTTTCAAAGAATTCTTTAGGATTTCGGAAATTGTATGACTGAATTTGAGAATGCAAAAGTTTAATTTCATTTTCATAATTTTCATAAATTATCTCAAGAACACATATTTTCAGTTTGGGAGAATATTTTCTTGATTTCAAAAGAAGAAATAAAGCTCTTAAAAAATCCTCATCAAGTTGAAGTTATAATATCTCATCCCTCAAAATAGCTAGTGACTGTTTTGTGAAATTATCATAATTATCATCATACTGATCATGTAAGTATAAAAAATCTTCTAAGAACCTTGATTTTCTTAGGAATAGGTCATTTTGTAATAGCTTGCATCTTTTGAGGCTCCAACTTCACTCCTTCCTTTAAAACAATATGAACCAAATACGCGAATTCTTATTTCCCAAAAGCACATTTGGATATTTTTACATAAAAATGATTGTTCTCAATAATTTATATAACTTTTCCACATGTTTAGTGTGGTATTACCATGATTTATTATAAATATGTGTATTATCAAAGAAAACCAACACAAATTTTATAAGATGGGATTAAACAAAATTGTATTCAAACGACGATAAACCCTAATTCAAACCAAATTCACGTTCCAAAATAGCCTGCTGACGTCGGCCAATTTTGTGACGCGAAAACCAAATGAATTCCACCCTAATATTTTTCGAGTCTGAAGTTGGGCTAGCGTATGGAGGGAGAGTTGTGACGCGAATTTCTGATCAAATTTTCCCTAATCTTTTTGGTCCGGATTTCCACTGCGCGACGGCCCAAACAAAGATCCGCTTTAATCAATTTATGCCATGTGTCCTCAATCAAAACTTGCCCTGCTCCGTCTGCGGGTGCATTCAATGGCGTTTAAGGCGATGGGACATGGATGTGGCGATTTCATATCAATCGCATTAATTTTTAACGCTGTTCAATTAGCCGATATTTAAGTTCCAAGGTTTTCACATTAAATCGCATTAAGTTTTAACACTGTTCAAGGTCGGACCTCCAGTCCTGTTAGCGATTCCGCATGCTCCAATATGATCCAGCCTTCAGCTCTCATTAATGATCAGAGATTAATTATGACGGGCATCCTTCGATTGCATTGCAGTCGGGGTCGATAAAATGGAATTTCGCTATGGTTTTTCAGACGAGCCAGTTGCTGGGTTACACTGCGTGCTCACTGTGACGAGAAGGAGAAGTGGCCAGCTGAACTGCTGCTTAGACTTTGCTGCATATCTGCATTTCTCTCGGTCTGGTCTATGTTTGTCTTCCTCTGTTTCTTGGAATTCTGCTTCTCTGTCTCCTCTTCTTCCCACTGCTGAGACTGCACCCATGCTTCGCCTACGTCAAAGGATGCGTTGCCGCAAGGGGAGCACTAGAGGTCAACCCCTGCGCGCTCCCTCCAGCCCCTAAAATGAGTCGTCTTCCAGCCAGTCCAACGATTATTATGCAGGTCGCTATCTAAATATGAGGAGTGGGCGGGGTCGGATTGTAGGATCTAGCCAATGTATGCATTCCCCTGCTCCTCGTTTCCCTACCACTAGTTCACCTTCTACGGCCACGACGCGCACTGCGCAATTTTCGTTTAATTTCTCTCTCAACCGCCCTCGAATTATAGCCTCAGTCACTGTGGTTTTCCGCGAGGAGGCCCAAACGGATGAAGAATGCACCCGTCCAGTGGGTCTGAGCTCGGAAAAATTCGGCCAGCATTCGGGCCTTTAGGAGGGGAGCCGTGGCATGAATGTGGATGTAGCACCTAGCGATCCTGTACCTTCTGAAGGATGGTGCCGAATCGTGGAGGAACCACCAGAGGAGTTATTTGGTTAATTTGGTTTTCTTTCTTCGCAGGCCCACTTAATTGGGCATGTTTTAGATTAGATTACTGTGCTGGACCTCTGTAATATTTTTGAATTCTGTAAACGTTCAAGACTGGTTTCCCTGTATGAGGGCAGTCTTCTTAATTTTTTTATTTTTTGATGACAAATTTGCCATGAGTCTAGGCAATGTTTTTGACTTCGGTGTAATTTTATTCCCACTGTTAATAGATTAACTTTACTTAGAAAAACAAATGTTGCCCTGTTTCTATTTTAAACTTGTTTTTCGAAATACAGAGCCATGTTTATATGATTTTTTATAGTCAAAGCACTGCGGGGTGGTTTATTATATTAATATTTCATGGGTGAATTATGTTCATAACAATTGGAAAAAAAAAATGTTGCCCTGTTTATATTTTAAACCTGTTTTTTGAAATACAGAGCCATGTTTATATGGTTTACGTATTATACTCTTTCTCTGTATATCTATAGGAACCTTTTTGCTATGAACAGGGTGGATGCTGTAGCGGGTTACTAATGGAAACAAGCGAGCCTTTCCTGTATCCACTTTATGATACTATTTTATGTGTTGACAAGTTATCACTCTGCCTTCAAAAATAGCAATGCTGGTATATGTTGCTGGTTTATTGATATGGTCTAATGGTCTTTTTATATTTTGGATACATTTGTAGCCTCAGAAGTCCCCACATGATTAATGTTTGGTTTCCAGGATTTTGGGTATTTTAATTTGTATTTGGAACAATGGACGTCGGTACTCTATCTGTTATTCTACATACTGCTATTTCACTTTCTTATAGATGCCTTGGGCATATTTGGATGCTTTCTCGGATTGTCGATAATCTCCATGTGGACCGTTACTGGGTTTTATATCAAGTCCCTGTATGTGACATGGGATATTTTTCTATCACTGTCTGGGATGGGACTTCCACTTTTCTGATGGATATTTGGGTTCCAATCTTCAGATGTGAAAATGTAATGACTTCATGGACTGTTTTACTTCATATAATATATTCAAAACAACGTTTTTTCTCTTATGAAAAAAAATGATTAATATTATCACTCTGCCTTCAAAACTAGCGATGCTGGTCTATGTTGCTGGTTTATTGATATGGTCTGATGGTATTTTTATATTTTGGACATATCACACTCCTCACATGATTAGCGTTTTTCTCTGTTCAAGGATTTTGGGTACTTTAATTTGTATTTGGAACAATGGACGTCGGTACTCTATCTGTTGCTTTACTATTCTACATACTGCTATTTCACTTTCTTATAGATGCCTCGGGCATATTTGGATGCTTTCTCAGATTGTCGATAATCTCCATGTGGACCGTTACCGGGTTTTATATCAAGTCCCTATATGTGACATGGGGTATTTTTCTATCACTGTCTGGGGTGGGACTTCCACTTTTCTGGATGGATATTTGGGTTCCAATCTTCAGATGTGAAAATGTAATGACTTCATGGACTGTTTTACTTCATATAATATATTCAAAATAGCATTTTTTCTCTTCTGAAAAAAAAACGATTAATGTTTATCATTCTGCCTTCAAAACTAGCGATGCTGGTCTATGTTGCTGGTTTATTGATATGGTCTGATGGTCTTTTTATATTTTGGACATATCACACTCCTCACATGATTAGCGTTTTTCTCTGTTCAAGGATTTTGGGTACTTTAATTTGTATCTGGAACAATGGACGTCGGTACTCTATCTGTTGCTTTACTATTCTACATACTGCTATTTCACTTTCTTATAGATGCCTCGGGCATATTTGGATGCTTTCTCAGATTTTCGATAATCTCCGTGTGGACCGTTACGGGGTTTTATATCAAGTCCCTGTATGTGACATGGGGTATTTTTCTATCATTGTCTGGGGTGGGACTTCCACTTTTCTAGATGGATATTTGGGTTCCAACCTTCAGATGTGAAAATGTAATGACTTCATGGACTGTTTTACTTCATATAATATATTCAAAACAACGTTTTTTCTCTTGCGAAAAAAAAATGATTGTTTATAGTCGAAGCGCCGCAGGGTGGTTTATTATATTAATATTTCACGGTCATTGGAACGCCCACAATTCATAACAAATATTGGAGATTTACTGTCCTATTTTAAAGTTTCATTTTATTTTTTTTAAATTGAACCCGTCGTCGGTATACCGACGCCTTGTAAGTGTCGGACTTGCGACATCTTAAAAATGTCGGACCACATTTCGTCGGAATTGCGACAATTTACAAACGTCGGAAGAGCGACGTTCAAAACGTCGGACCACATTTCGTCGGAATTGCAACCGTTTACAAACGTCGGAACAACGACATCCAAAACGTCGAACCACATTTCGTCGGAATTGCGATAGTTTACAAACGTCGGAAGAGCGACGTTAAAAATGTCGAACCACATTTCGTCGGAAGTGCGACCGTTTACAAACGTCGGAAGCGCGACGGTTTGGGAAATGTCAGAAGAGCAACGCTTGTTTGGAAGTGACAGAAAAAGTGTCGGTAGTGCGACACTTTTTAAATGCGTCGGAAATGCGACGGCATGGAAAACCACGTTTTTCTCGTCCTCGAACTGTCGCTCTTGTGACGACTATGTGTCGGAATAGAGACGATTTGGCCGTCGAAAATTGCGCCAAATTTTCTAGTGAGTGATCGCTATAATTTTTCTCCCCATGAGCGAGATAATAGAATTCCATACTTTGGAGGGATGTCAGCAACTACAATATCCATGACAATACTCTTAGCTGGGTATTGGAATAGAGTGACACACAAGTCTTTTATCAGGCCAAGACATTTAAATTTACTAGAATCAAAGGAGAAAAGATCTTTGTATGGTCTAGTGATATCTAGATTTAATGCTTCCATGATTGCCTTAGGCATTAAGTTGTGAGATGTTCCTGAATATAACATAGCATTGTGTAGGATATTTTCATGAATGTTCAATCTAATGTAGAATGGAGGGACACCACCTTCTTGATGTTTTCCATTTACCTCAGGACCAAATAGTAACTTAGGTTGGTCATCATTGAGGTTAACAACATCTTCTCCTTCACTTATGTTCAGTGTTTCAGTGATTTGGGCTTTGTATAAATAATTTTTCACCAGCTCTATTAAAGGAACTAGTATTTTCAATTTGGCTATTTCAGTTTGTATATTAAATGGGATTTGAGTCTTTCCTAACTGAATGCTTTCCTCTTTATCAATTTTAGTTTGAGTGTTATTATCTTTTTTTCTCAAAAGTTGGTATTTCAGTTTGTGTTTCTACTGTTTTATTTTCAATTTTATTGTCTGGAATAGTTTGAATGGCAGTTGATGTTTAAGTATCAACAGATGTGATGTCTACAATATTTGGATTGGATGCAATCTTTGGATTGGAAGTTTTCTGAGTTTCTCTAGGGAGAATTTGTAGTACTTTGGAAACAGGAGCTTCTATTGTTTTCTTGGTCTGAGTTTGGACTATTTTCTTAGTAGGGGCTTCTATGTCTTCTTAATTCTAAGGCAATATTGTTTGTGAACTTCATATATTGCAGATTCATATCCTTGTTTATAGTCAAAGGACTCTGCAAATTATAACTGTAATTTGTGTAACATGTATAATTCATGTTCTTCTTGGGTAAGAAAAATAGTATTTTCATCATTTATTCCCATTAAGTTTATCTAGGTGTCCTAGTCTTTGTCATTTTGTTGTGAACTCTCTGCATAGTTTTCTTGGAAAGGTGGTCTAATCAATTGATCAGGTGTTGTTTCTCTTGATTTACTAGTATTGGGATTCTTCCTAAAGTTGGGATTTCTGATTTGAGGACCTTGTTGACACATTATCCCACTGAGGTTTTCTTTCCATGTTTTCTAATCTATACATTATTCTTTCCACACTTTTAGCTAAACTATCTATTTTAATGTCTGATGTGGATGGTTCATCCTTAATGGTTACTCTTCTTTCATTTCTCATCCTAGATCTTTTAGCTAACAAGTTAGCTTCTACACTAACTGTGTTACTTTGCATCTGTTCTAATGTTTCAGGGTTTCTTTCTCTCAATTGATAAGACATATCAATATCAAAACAATCTAGAAATTTGATTAGAGCTAATTCTAGTGGAGGTTTGATATTTGCAGGAATTGCATTGTAAATGCTATTAAACCTAGTACAATAATCCTGAACAGATTCATTAGGATCTCTTCTAATGTTTTCATATTCAGATAATATTTGTAAAGGGTTTTTCTTTCTTTCCCATATATTGATAAATAATTGATGAAAATAAGATAAATCAGCTATATGATTAGCAGGTAAATATTTAAACCATTTCTTTACATATCCTGCTAATGTTTGTGCAAAAAAACTCACTTGAATATCATCTTCATCAATTTCATGTAATTCAAAGTAATCAGTCATTTTATTTACATTTTGTTGAGCAGTATATTGACCTGTACCATCAAACTAAAAAAAATTACTTTGGTAATCCTGTGGCATGGCATGCAATTGAGCTGGTAAGACCAAAGGGGAATATTTGGTTGCCATAGCTAAGATTTTGGCTTGAATGGGAGGTAAATTAGTGGTGCTTGGTGATGAAGTTGAAGTGCTGGCAGATGAGCTTAAAGTAAAAGAAGTGCTAGTAGATGAACTTAAAGTGTTTGAAGATGAACTTGGAACACTTAAAGATGTAATTTGAACACTTGGAGATGGAAATAAAACTCTAGGTTGAAATGGAAGCTTGGGGATGAATGATTCTATGGAATGAACTGTGGTGGATATTATAGATGAGGTGGTACTAAATAAATATGTATTTACTTTCTTTGAAGGAATGGTAGAACAATTAGGGGTAGCATCAGTTAGGGCATCTAATTCAATAGAAAGTTGAAAATAGGCTTCATCTATATCCTTAATCAAAGTTGCAGTCAAGCTATCAAGTTTATCAAAATTCTCGAGAACCTGTTGGTCTAACTCTAGTTGTATAGTTTCCTTATTTTGTTCAATAAATTGAATAAAATTAGGATCTATTACACTATCATAGATTGAATTTTTAGATTTGGTTCTAAATAAAGAATGTTCAAATGATAAATCAAATTGGATATCATGTATGCTTGATAATTCTTTAGGGAGTGAATTTGCTTTGATTAATTGACTACTACTTCCTAGACTTTTTTCTTTTTCTTTTTTTCTTAAAATTATGTCAGGATCATCAACTATTATAGCAGGTTGTGGATCAGGATGAGCCCTGGTATAGTATGTTCCTTTAGAAGCCAAAATTTAAACTTTGAATGAAAAATTTTAACAACCCTAAATAAAACCTAAGGTGAAAATATGAGGAAAAGTATTTCCTTTAAGATTTATTTAACTGAGGACTGGTTTCCCTAGTATGGTCGCCAGTACGTTATCACTCTGAAATTTCCCTAGGGTTGTTGTGTTGTGTTTAAAAGAAATAACAAAGGTAACTATCAACCACTTTGGATTTTAGGATCTAGCCCTCCTAATGCTTAGAGAGGGCTCTCTCTTAATGATTTAACTTTGTTTTTTTAATAGATTGTAGGCTAGTTATTTAAGATTGATTTGGTTAGATTTTGATTTGCTGGTGGAATTACTGATTTAGATGGATAGGTGTCTGTCTATTTTCCATTGGGCTATAGAGTAAATTTATCACGAAAATAGAACAAAAACAAATGATAAAAGCGGTGTTATAGGGAAAAGTAGCTGAGAAAAATCATATCTTTTAGGCTGAATGGTGAAGTGCTTTTCAATCGGGATCAAGGAGCAGTTAAGGATTCCTTAAACCGGATAATGAGAGAAAATGAAGGAGGTCAATCGGGATGGGAGAGAAATTAAGGATTCTCAAATCCAGATATCAGAAGAAAACATTAAAATGAATAACAGTTCAAAACAGAGTGTACTTAAACAAATTCTACAATAATATTCCTGTTATAACATTTAAATTTGGAAAACAAGCAAGTTTATGGAATACTTAAGAAAATAACAAGAACAATTGAAATATACTTCACTGAAGTGGATCAACACATGAATCCTGTAAATAAATGCGTTTATTATTGTCATGTCTGTCAACTTGGAAAGGTTACAATGAACCCTCTAGTTGTTGATCAATTCAACTATAGAAATGTGCAGGAATCCACCCTCAATACTTCAAATGGATGAAGTATTTATACAAAACTTAATACAAAATATCCTAAAAATGATTTAGGATTCATTCAAGGGAAATAAAATATCTTCATGCAAGAAGATAGAGACACCTATGTAACTAAATGCAAGCTATACATGTTTATTGGATTTGTTGTTCGCTTCTTTGATATTTTTTTGTCTTATCTCTTTGGCTGTTGCTTTCACGCTAGGTGATTTTTATCTGTTGATAGTCTTTTACGTTGTTTGTCATCCGAATTTTCGTTTTAACTCTGTTTTGATCTTTAAACTCCGTCTTTTATCTGTAACCTGTGAATTTTTATTTTATCTTAATGCTTTATATGCCTGCTCTGTTTTCACCGTTTACCTTGTCTCTTTTACCATGTTTTACTTTTACCTGTTATAGTAAATCACACCATTTTTCCCAAGCTTCTGCATCTGGGAGTTTGATCTTTACCATTCTCCTATAAATCTCATCAGCCTTAGTATATTTTTCAAATGTAGGCTTATTCACAAATAGGTGATTTACCTCATGTTGAAGGTGAAATAAGTTCTCTAAACTCTGAAGGAGCACTTTTCTTATGGGAACTCCTTTCATTGGTGAAATGTTGGCAATCTCTTTAGCGACTTCCCTAGTCTTTTTGTCATAATCTTCATGCCTCATTAGTTTATCATTGATCACTAATGGATTAGGCAGACCTTTTTGCCTCAAAACATCAAATTTGGTCATGAATATGTTCACTGCTAGCTCCATTTTTTGGCATTTGTCTTCAAGATGTATCATCAAATTTCTTTTGGAAAGAACCTTCCTCACCTCCAAGATGTTGTATTTTCTGTCTATTAGACACAATTCTTCTAATTCCTGTTTTTTTTAGAATTTAGGAACTTGATAATCTCAGTGGCTTCCTCTGGTTTCTTCCCAAGTTCTTCCTTGAAATTTTGGATTGCTTCACTAGCCTGCTTTATCAATTCTTTCCACTCAAATATAACTTGGATAGAAGGCCAAATATCATTAACAGAGTTAATTATATTGGCCCACAATTGTTTCTTTTCTTGGGCTAGTGGCTCTTTCAATGTCAATTCCTTTTCTAACTTATGAATTCTATCATTCAATCTGTTTGCCTTCTATGATTATGCTTTATACATTACCTGAGCTAATTTCTTTTCATCTTCTAGAATTTGAACTTGTTCTTGAAGTATATTAATATAAGTAGTTTGGATTGACATGTCTTGCATTGCCTTAATCAGTTTACCAGCCTCATCATTCGGATGGGTTGTTGTTGTTGCTAGTTTAGTAGCTGGTGCAATAGCTGATGTTGTTGAAACTTCTATTATTATTGGGACTGGTGTAGTAGCTAGAACTGTAGTAGATAATGAAGCTGAGGTTGAAGCTATGGGAATGGCAGTAACAATAACTTCTTCCATGCTTTCCTTCTTTTCCTGCACTAATTTTTTCATTTCATTCTCCATCTCTTTCAGTTGAGCTGTAAACTGAATGATGAGATTCATCATTTCATATTTCTGATTTTCATTCTTCAGAACTTCTTTAGTCTGTGGGTGCTCTGTTGGAGGTAGTTTCAACTGATTCTTTAATGCAGCTATATCTGCATTCTTCTTCTTGATAAGCTCTTCGACTGCTTTGATGTTCTTTGGATCATATCCAACCTCCATGAACAATTATTCAAGTGATTTTATTTTGTTGTACTTAGCTTGTGAAGATGCGTTCTTTAGTTTTAACTATGCTCTGATATTTTCTAGAGAATTTGGTAGTTTTTGGACACTGATAGCTTTATTGTTCATATTGGAGTAGATCATTTCTCATTCTTGTTTATGAAACTCAATTTGATCTATTGGATGTACATATTTAGCCATAACTTAAAAGGTTGTTTTCTTGTAGTCTGCTGATGATTTGGATCTTGCACTATTGGCTTCAAAAAGGTCATTTACATCTTCCTGGTTTTATAATCAAAGGCTGAAAGTAACCTATCCTGGTCACTAGGATTTTGTTTTCAATATTGGGCATAAGTCACAACTTTCAATGCCTCATTCTTCAATTTGATTTCTTTATAATTATCCATTATATATTTTTCTTTATCCACTGGTTTGCTTCATGAAGAAGCCTCTCCACTATGTTGTTTCTGAATGATATGAGCACTGCAGGTTGATGGCTGATGTGTTTCCTCTGAAACTGTGGGAGGTGCATTATCCCTAACAATTATATCTGTATCAATAATTTCAACTGTGTCAATTATCTATTCTTTCTCAATTACTGGATTCAGACAGGCCTTCTTCTTATACATTAACTTGAATTTGGTGTCAGTAGTAGTCTCTGCGGAATAAAAGCCTTCCTATCTTGGCCTCTTTGATTTTTTGTCTTATGGGGATGGAGTATGCAGGATGGAAGTAGTATCAACCTGATTCTCCACCTCTTGCAGAGTATTTTCCAACCACTCTGACTGGTTGGAATACTTTTCAATCTCTGGTTTTGGCTCATGAATAAAAGGAGTCAATTTGAATTTGACTCTTAACTTACTGATGACTCCCAAAGGATCATACTGCCATTTGAAACTATTACTGAACTTGAAATATTGTAAACATTTATCTTCTTGTTGACCAACATTCCTACTATTGCAAATAAAAGGACCAAGCTGGTTCTTAATCTTAAACTGAGTTTTATTCTTTGCTGACAGAAAATTAACTTCATTTGAGTTTAGGATCTGCCTTATGTATTCTAATGAAAACAACCTCATTGGGAGGTATTTGGGAAGCTTTTATGGGATAAGATAGCATCCATATATTCTAATTTCAGAGTGATTCTAGTATAAATACCAATCTCTTGTTCTACTTTGTTCTGACAATTGCAACACTTTCTTTATCTCTTCATTGACCCTAGGTTGAATGCTACTGCTTAGCATATTGACAATTGGATAAATAAATGAATCAATGAAGTCTTTGTAGCTGAATTATTTGGAATCCTTTCTGATCAAGGATGTATAGAAGGCTACAGATTGGGGGTTACCCTCTATGTCCAGTTTTTTGAGGCTAACTGAAAACCTTTCTGATTGAAAATACAGGAACAAATGAAACAAAGCTGATGAATATTTAAACACTCATTCCTCTGGTAATTTAACCAATTTCTCATGGATAGCATCTGATAGATATTGAGAAAATTTAAATGTTGAAGCTAGAGGCTGTCCTAGGCAGAATATAGACAGAAAACCTAGGATAGAAGCATCTACATATTCTTCAGTAAAGTACCCTAAAATGCATGACATCATTGTAACAATTTATCTGGTTCTCTCTAAAAAAATGGAAGCTGAGTATGGAGGGTTACTCTTTGGCATTTCTTCTAATGAGGAAGGAAGGTTTGGAATATTTGGAACCTCTTGGGAAAGTCCAGCTTCAGATATAATTCAGTGAGGATCTCAATAGATAATGGGGCTTTATCAGGCTTGGTTTGGATCTGTAACATCTAATTTAAGGATTCTGCAGTGATTGTGAATAAAACATCTTGGCTAGGGGTTACTAGAACTCTTTCATTGGGCAAGTAATTGATCTGATAGAGTCTGATGATTTCTGGAAACTGAAAGGTTTGTGGGAAGATGTACCTGGGTAGGTTTGAATTCGAGAGGTGAATATCATCAGCCTGATCTATTCAACCTGATCTATGAATTTATCATGGCTCCAGCAATTGAGCTCAAGAAGGTTGAAATCAGTGACTCTATCATTGATTTTAAAGTCTTTGTCTGCTGGAGGAGTGTGTTCAACATCAATTACAGGTGGTTGCAAAGGATTTATGTAGATTATGCTCTGAGAGGACAATTAACTTGTTCAATTAGCAATTATTACTTTCTTTTCTTAATTAAATGGTCTCAGGAGGCTTAGAATTACCTGGAAAACAGAGTTTTGGGTCTTTGGAAGGGGTTGTGGTCTGCAACAGGCTTTAATAGTCTACAAAGCTTTAACTTCTCAGTCGGAAATGTTCTGGTAGCAATAAGCATTACTTTCGGTCTGGATTGGATTTAAAATAGGTCGGAAAATGTTCTGGTAGCAACAGGCTTCAAAATGGGTCGACAAAGGCTTCTTTCTCACGATTTTCAACAGAAATAGTGAAAAAATGCTTTTGGGTGGGCTTTATTGCTTTAACCAGAGGTAGTTAATCATATGGAGTGGGTGTGATTAATTTTGAATCACAGTGGTTTCATCGCAATGGGTGGAAACAACTTGGTGGTTTTGTCGCATCGCGAAAGGCTGTTGACTGGTTTTAGAATGGGGGATGTGATTAACTGTATGAATCTCGCGTGGAAAATGGGTAGGGGTGAAAAACCACCCATTTTTCAACCCCACAATGGTTTTAAACATTGGGCAGTGGAGAGTGCGAAAGGGCTTGGGATTGGTTGGATCGGGATAGCGCCAATCGGATGGTTGGATGAATTGGCGATTTAGTTGAGGATTGGGATATGTGGGGTCGGGTATTATGGATGCGGAGGTGTTAATATGTTAGTGGGAGGGGATTTTATATATGCGATGGGTCGAGGAAACATATTAAATCAAAGGGTTAGCATATAATGGGGGGTTAATATAATGTATAAAGCGGGAGTAAATATGTGCAGGGTTTAATTTAAAGTGGGACATGGGGATATATCAAAGCATGGATTTAATATATAATGCATAAACTATAGTTTATGAAATGAAAATGGGGGTTGTAAACTGTATATGGGTGATGTTAAAATACAATAAGAATAAGTGTTAAAAGGATATCAGGGAGAGATTTTACAGTGGGGCCCGATACATTTTAAGCATTTAAAACTATGAAAAGTGGGTTCTTTCATGTTAGTATGAGGAAAAAGGGAATTAGTAAAAGGGGAAGTTGTTTTTCAAAGGAAAATGTGTTTTTTAACTAGGGAAAAAGGGTTTTTAGCTTAGGAAAAAGGTTTTAGGAAGGGGAAAGGGATTTAGGAGGATATTAGTGATATGAGATGAACTAATTGATGCTTTCCATGACTTGTAAAAGTGCTTCTTCCTACCCTTTATTTACCCCAACATTTTTTACTTGATTTATTGGGTGCATTTGAGCTTGTCGACCCTTTTATTTTATTTTGATAAGAAAACTAATCTACTTCTAACCTTATAACTTCCAATGGCTCGGATTAAACTGATGAGCTCATTTTATTCTCTACCTAACTACTAATCTGCCAAGATTAAATGATTTGGCCAGATCTTTATTCATTAACTATCATTACATGAAATTTAAAAGCATGAATGAA
This sequence comes from Pinus albicaulis, assembly GCA_034641835.2. Classification (NCBI taxonomy): domain Eukaryota; kingdom Viridiplantae; phylum Streptophyta; class Pinopsida; order Pinales; family Pinaceae; genus Pinus; species Pinus albicaulis. The sequence continues at coordinate 32,544 of JAXQQM020090732.1, forward strand.
TCAAGATTAAGCTGTTTGATCCTCATGAATTGTGGCATTTTGGACAAGCTGCACATAATTTTTATTTGTATAAAGTAAACTTAAAGTAGTGGCATTTGAATTTGCAACACTTTTAGGATCTATTTTTATCTCCTTTTGTGGGGTTCATACTTTATATTCTTTTTTTAATCTTCTTTATTTTAGTCCTTTGATTTTTCTTTTAGGACTTACCCTCTTTTCATTTTTTTTAATATGGGAAAACATTTGCAGAAATAAAATTATGTACAATATTACAAGACTTTAACATAGTCAATTCAAAATTATGATGCCTATTATTATAGGAACTTAATAGTATGTACATATGCTTATAAAATAGGACTTGGTGGAGTCCTTATGTAGGAGGGACAAATGGTATGTTATGAGTCTAGGAAATTGAATGAGCATGAATAGATCTACGCGACTCATGATCTTGTTTTGAAAGCTATTTTTGGCTTGAGGGGTCCTGACCCGGGTTCGAATTTATTGCACAACTAACAAACCCTCCAATTACTGGCCCTTTCGAAAATGGCCTATTTTCATAGATCAAAGTCTCACTCGAAAAAGTATGGGAGGGTGTTGGAACCAGATTCCATAGCCTGAGGAAGAAATTGATGTGGTGACCCTCAACATATGTATAAAAAAACTTATTTCATATTATAAACAGATACGTGCTTAACAGACCAACAACTATCAAAAAATATTCATCGCAAACATAAACGATTGTGCATAAAAAATCACAGTTACCAGACCGTATCTTCGCAGATTATTCCCACATACAGAATGTATATTCGTGTGTAATAACTTAAGCATATCCATTCATATACTTGGCCATTAAAAGATATTCATGAATAAAATATAGATTTCTCGCATAGATGCAGTTGATCATAACAAAAGTAAATTGATCTCAAATCAGTAAACAGGATCAGATTCACAGTAATCAAATAACTCAAAACACATAACACATTTGGTTCGCTAAAACAGTCTTTGTATTAATATCCAAGAAGTTCAGTACATTCACACTTTCTCTTATACTTGCCCTTCTGCACACACAGCCAGGACTAGGTCTCCGCGCACACAACGAGCAGGAGCCTTTCTAACCAACCCAAACTTAGACTGAAAACCTTACAAAATGCATCACATAAGCATGAGTCACTTCAATATGAACTTAACTTACTAGACTCGATCTATCTATATTTATATCTATATAGCACGCAGATACTATACTCTCAAACCATGGTTTGAGGCCCACCATTTTCCCTTAAAACCCATTTACATAAAATAGGGACTTTGACCTGACCCAAAGCCCCTTTGACCTTTCTGTGTAGCGTGCATAACCAAACTATGTACAAATTTTTTATAAAAATTCACCCCAGGGTACCCCGCTCCAACAACTATTATTCATGTGTTGAAGATGTTAGGCCCTATATTACTAGTGTAGTCCCTTATTGTTGTTAGTGTAGCCCCCTTACTATTATTTTTATACCCCTGTAACCCCAATATTGTTCTTATAGTGCCCTTACATTATTATTGTTAGGTCGGCTAGGATTATATTGTGACCCCATGGACTTCTATATATAGAAGGAGGTTTTTTCATTTGTATCATCCAATAATTGTTCATTTATGTAATGTAAAGGAGGTTTCCAAGTGGCTAGTGGTTTATTTCTATGCGTTGATCTTCTTTTTTTCAGTTTTGGAGTTGTTTCATAATATTTGCATTTTAGCTAATTTTCTATATTTTTACTGCTTCCAAACAAAGTCATCATGGAATTTTCACTATAATTTTTTTTTCTACGATGTCCAAGATGAAATTTTGTTAAAGGGGGCTTCAAATCCTGAGTAAGTTCCAAAAATTTCCAGATCCTGTCTGGCATATTTTTCGGAGACATGATCTATGGAAGTTAGGGTTTTTTTTAGGCTCCCTAACTTCATCTCTGAAAGAGGTAATCGTGGGAAAATCATCATAACTATCCTAATATCGGATTAGAATTTTGCACCAGATCGTAATCGACACCAGACGAGTTTCCTGTGTATCAATTTTAAAGCCAAAGGAGGAAATAGTGACATGTGGAATGCCACACAATTTCACTCTACTGAACCAATCCATAATTAGTTCAATGTGGGAGATTGGGAATAACGTTTCCTTGAAGAATCCAAATCAGGTTAGACCTATGGCATTCGAAAGAAGATTTACAGGGATACTACAGAATCGAATTTCAGATATTTAAGATCCTAAATAGCAGAGATAATGTAGTTTCAATATCGAGCTCCTCAAAATCAAGAAAAAGATGTGTATTTTTTTTTCGAATTGCATAAGTCTTGTTTGAAGTATCAGTTTGAATTTATTCCAAGGGCATATTGTAGAATATATATCAATATTGGGTTCTAAAATTCCCCCTAAAAAGAATTAAACACCCATTAAACCTTCAAAAAACTCTACTATGACTCATGAAGATGAAGAAATGCAACATGACATATCAAAATTACAAGAGCAAGTGCACCAAATTTCGCTCTCACAAAGAGCAACAAAAAATGAAATGGAAGCTAAGATGGATGGTTTGAAGAAAGGTGTGGAAGCTAAGATGGACGGTTTGAAGAATGGCATGAATGACATGGAAGCTAAGATCGATGAAAAAATGGAAAACATGAAGAATGATCTAAAAGCAGACATGGAAGGTTTTACAAAGTTGATATAAGAAATGTTTCCTAATGGCGAAAAGATAGTAGAGGAAACTGATGATAAGAAAAAAATAAACGTTAACCGTGATTTCATAAACTCTAATTTTGGATGGAAGACCCACCATATTCCAAATATCGATATGAGGAAGTTTGATGGAAAGGATCTCGTAACATGGATATTACAGATGGAGCAATATTTTGATCTCAATAATGAACAAAACACATAAAAGGTACGCATTGCAACTTTATATTTAGAACAAAATATATTTGTATGGTATCGATATTTTTTCTCTCGTAAAAAAAATTCACTTGGTCAATTTTTATGGAGGAAATGATGGCACATTATGAGGATACAAAGAGCAACACCTTTGTTAGCCAATTGATAAATCTCAAACAAAAGGGTTCAGTGGTGGAGCACATTGAGGACTTCCAAAAATTAAATACAAGGGCAACTGATATTCCAGAGGAACACAGGATTGATGTCTTCATAGGGAATTTAAAGGATAACATCCAACATGAGGTTCACGTTTGGGAACCTGATTCATTGGAGAAGGTATTCAGGTTGGCAAGAAAAATTGAATGTAAAATTATGGCAACAAGGCAGCCTACCACTCACATCTATAAAGATGGAAGTGTTGCTACTCCTAGACTTCCACAACCTACAAGGTTGACACCACAACAATTGGAGGAAAAAAGATCAAAAGGGCTTTGCTACAGTTGTGATAGCAAATACACAAAAGGTCATAAGTGTGCTGAGAAGAAATTATGTTACATAGATTGTGTAGAGGAGGAAGAAAATGAACAAGAAACTTCAAAAGAAGAGGATATACACCAGGAACCAACCCTAGAAGAAGAAGAAATGAGTCTAACCATATCGTGTAATGCATTGGCAAGAATTACCACTCCTCAAACACTCAATATAGAAGGACATATTAAGAAGAAAAAGGTAATAGTGTTGATGTATTCGGGTAGTACCCATAATTTTATTCATTGTAAGGTGGCCAAGGAATTGAATTGTTTCCTATACCTAGCACCAGAATGTCAATTGATGTTTGAAAATGGAAGAACTATAAATTTCTCAGTAAAATTCCACAATATCAAGCTAACCATGGGGGAATATGTATTGAATCGTCCAATTTTTTCCATTCCAATGGGAGGTGTTAATGTTGTACTAGGAGTACAATGGTTACAATCTTTGGGGACGGTAGCTTCTAATTTTCAAGAAATTTTCTTGAATTTTTTTCAGAAGGAAAGGAAGTCGAATTATAGGGTATCACAAGGAAGTCAGGAAATATAATAAGCTCTAATGTCATGAAAAAACTTCTAAAGAAATAACAACGAGGCGTAATTTCACAATTATGCTCACTAGAAGTTCCAACATCAAAATCATCTATTTCTCCAGATCTCCAAAAAGTCTTGGACAATCATTCCAAGGTGTTTGAAACTCCCAAAGGACCTTTTCACTCATTTTAGATCATGACTGTGCTATTCATTTGATTCCAGTGAAGTGTTCTCTCAAAACACTGTGCTTTATATATCCTTATGTCCAAAGAGCGAAATTGAACGATGATTGCATGTTCACAGAGGCTAGTATAATTTAAATCAGTCAAAGTTCTTCTTGCATTCCGTTCAAGATTATTGAGGCGCATGTCCGCATTAGAGCCAATATGCCTGCCTATTAAAGATAAATTTCCCATTCCTGTGATTGATGAATTATTGGATGAATTACATGGAGCAAATTATTTTACCAAGTTGGATCTTCGTTCAGGATATCATCAAATTAGAATGAAGACTGAAGATATTCCAAAAACAGCATTTCGAACTCCTGAGGGTCATTATGAATTTTTGGTCATGCCTTTTGGCCTTACCAATGCACCTTCTACATTTCAAGGGTTGATGAATTCCATTTTCAAACCCTTCCTTAGAAAATTTGTGCTAGCATTTTTTGATGATATACTAATCTACAGCAGGTCTTGGAAGGATCATGTTGAACATGTTGACAGGGTGCTCAAACTATTGCAGGAGAAACAATTATATGAAAAACATCCAAATGTTTCTTTGGAGTACAAG
>JAXQQM020064111.1:0-23129 GCA_034641835.2 Pinus albicaulis
CTATCAAGTGGCAAAAGATTGGAGCATGTGTTTTGCTAGATCTAGCTTGATAGTGTGTAGCAATTGAGGGTGTGCATGAGAGCTTGTGAGGAGTTTTGTACTATGATTGTTACATGATCTCCATGACATATAATATACAGATAGTTGGGGTTTCAGCTTTAAGCTTTCCCATTAAATACTGTGTTCATATGTGTGATTGTTTGTGGTTTTAATGTATGCATGCAATTGATTTTATTTCCGCATGTGATGATCAATGGTAGAAGAGATTATGTATTATGCATGAAGCTAAAATAGTGTGTGATCAGGAGAATCTCGGTGAATAATATCTCAGTTATTCAAATTTCTACATGGTATCAGAGCAATATTGATCATTGGAGCAATTGCAAAACATTGAAGCGGTTGAGTTTTGAGCTGGTGGAATTCGAATTTGCAGCGGTGTTTTCTTGGTGTCGAAGTTGAGATGTCTTTCAACGGATTGCGATTGGAGTATGCCCTTGAAGGCAGCTCGAATTATATTGCATGGAAGGACAGGATGGAGGCAGTGCTGGATGACAATGGGTTGAAGGAGTTCATAGATGTTGAAGTCCCAAAGCCTACTTCTAGCGATGCTCAGTACTTGGCCTTGAAAATGACAAGTGTGAAGAGATTGTTGGAGGGCGGGTGAAGGATCACATAGTGTCCAGCCTTCATGGTAAATCTACTCCATTCTTGATGTGGAAAGCTTTGACAGACTTGTTCCAAAGCAAGAGCGACCAAAGGAAGTTAGCGCTCAAGGATAAGCTCGGGAAAATAAAAATGGAGAAGGGAGAAAGTATACCCCAAGTACCTCACGAAGTTTTTCCAGTGCAGGGATGAGTTGGGAAGTGTGGGGGTTACTGTAGATGAAGAGTACTTGGTGAGCTTGGCTCTCCTTGGGCTTCCGAAGAGTTGGCATTCCTATGAGGACTCTGTCAATGGTCGGGAGAAACTGCCAGGATGGGAGCGACTTTGGTCGGATCTTGTGCAGGAGGAGATAAGGCGGAGTACCGGGGATGGATCTTCATCGAAGAATGAGGATTAAGAAAATTGCGCTTTGGCTGCCAAAGCAAGGAAGGGGAAGAGAAAGAAGAATACTTCTCAATCCAGTGTGAAAGGCAAGAAGCAGGACATGTCCAAGGTGAAGTTCTTTCATTGTCACCAACACGGACATTACGCCACTAATTTTCCGCAGAAGAAGAAAAATAAGAAGGTTGCTGGATCTGCAGCTGCAGAGGCCTTAGCCTCGCATTTTGAGCTTGATTTTTCGCTGATCGCATGCTTGGTATCAAGTATGACGGGATCAGTGTGGTTTCTTGACAGTGGTGCATATTTTCACATGACAGGAGATCGAGATTTGTTTACTGATCTGGATGAGAAAGATCTTGGAGTGCACATCGAGATGGGCGATGATGGTAGATACAGTGTGATCGATATCGGTGCCATTTCCTTTGAGAGGGAGTCTGGTAAACCCTTCGTATTGAAGAAAGTGATGCATGTTCCAGGATTGAAGAAGAATCTTATCTCTGTGGCGATGTTATAAGACAAGGGATATGATGTTGTCTTTAGCGAGGGAAAGGCTTTCCTGCGCAGTAAGGCAACTGGTGAGACCCGGAGGATAGGGGTTCGAGTTAAGAACCTTTATCAATTGTAGGTAGATGGCTGCGCAGCAATGGCAGGCAAGGTAGAAGGAGTGGTGAAATTTGGGATGGTGAGTTGGCAGCTAGGGTGGGCCACTTACAGACTGAATGTGAAAGATTTCTATTGCACACTAGAAGCTACAAAGGTACTCTTGCGCAGTCAGATCAGTGCAAGGAATGTACCTTGGGAAAATTTGTGAAAGCCACCTTTCACGAGAAGGATAGTCGCGCCACGACGATCCTTGAGAGAATTCACACAGACGTGTGTGGACCTTTCTCAGTAGCTTCGACAGCAAAGCACAGGTATTATGTGATATTTGTTGATGATTTTTCTCGTAAGTGCTGGATCTTCTTCATGCAGAAGAAGAGCGAGACATACTCAAAGTTCTGTGAGTTCAAGGCACTGGTTGAGAAAGAATCGGGGAAGCGGGTGAAGGCTCTTAGGAGCGACAATGGTGGTGAATTCATCTCTGTCAAATTCAAGGACTTTTGCAGCACAGAAGGACTTCGAAGAGAGCTCATAGCACCCTCCTCCCTTGTGAAACGGGTTGCGGCGGAAAAACAGCGAGAACAATCGTGGTATGAAAGCAGATGTTGCATGATCGGGAGCCTACCCATTCACTTGTGGCGGAGGGGCATGCAATACAGTATGTCAACAGAATCAGTTTGTCCTCACAAGATACTTGGCATGAGTACACTAAGGAGGCGTTTTACGCATTAGAAACCTAATATTTTGTTTTGAGGATTTTTGGTTCTGTTTACATTCATGTGTGAGTGCGGGAGAAAATTGGAGCCGGCTGAAGTTGGGATATTTGTGGGGTACACGTCACAGCCTGCTATAAAGTGTGTATTTCCGGATAGTAGCAAGGCGTGTGCGACGGGATATCAAATTTCGGGAGGAGAAAACCATGGAAGTGTTCGCTTGAGAGGGAGCCACACTTGCATATAGATGAGGAGCTTAGTTCCTAAGGATGAGTCTCGGGATGTGGATCAGCCACAAGATGAGGTTCATGGAGTGGAAGAGACCACTCAAGTAGTGCCAACCATCAGAGGGCGGAAGCGCACTACAGAAGCTGAGCGACTGGCTCAAGATGCAGAGAAGGTTGTAGGAGCACCTACATCACAGCGCAGACAGAGATAGTCACCTGACTGGTATACTGGATACATAGCTCTTATGAGAAAGTGTATCGTGACGGAGCCATCCTCTTTCGAGGAAGCTGTGGAGGATCCCGTATGGGTAGATGCCATGGTGGAAGAGTATGATTCGATTGTCAGAAACAGTGCATGGGAGATTGTCCCAAGGCCGGAGGGGAAATCAATGGTGGGTTCGAGATGGATCTACAAAGTGAAGCAAGCAGCTGACGGGAGTGTGGAGAAGTACAAGGCAAGATTTGTTGCCCGAGGCTTTTCACAGATTGAGGGGATCGATTATGAGGAGACCTTTGCACCTGTCGCAAGGTATTCTTCCATACGAACGATTCTTGCTCTCTCAGCGCAGATGGGGTGGCACATTCATCAGATGGATGTGAAGACTGCATTCCTCAACGGAGTCATTGAGGAGGAGGTGTACATAGAGCAGCCCGAAGGTTTCTAGATCTTCAGCAGCGAGTCGCATGTGTGCAGGCTCAAGAGAGCGTTGTATGGGTTGAAACAAGCACCTCGTGCTTGGTACACACGGATAGATAGTTATTTCACCGGACTTGGATTCTCCAAGAGTGAGGCGGATCCTAACCTATACCAGATTGTGGTGGAGGGTAAGTTGTTGATCATTGTATTTTATGTAGATGATTTGATTTTGACAGGTGATGAACTGTTGATACACTCATGCAAGGCTGATCTTGCAAAGGAGTTTGAGATGAAGGACTTGGGCCTCCTTCATTATTTCCCGGGATTGGAAATTTGGCAGCGCAGTGATGGACTATTTGTTTCTCAAGGCAAGTATGCCCGGGAGATACTGGAGAAGTTCAACATGCATGGTTGCAAGCCTGTTGATACTCCTCTTCCTGGTGGATGGAGGAAGGAGGATGCTACTTCGGCAGAGGTAGTGGATGCCACTGTTTATCGACAGTTGGTGGGGTCGCTTATGTATCTGGTCAATACACGACCCAACATATGTTATGCTGTTAACTAGCTTTCACAAGCTATGGTTAAGCCTACCAAGCTCTTCTGGAAGGCAGGCAAGCATGTATTGAGATATCTCAATGGCACATATCTCAGAGGCACATCGGGATATGGATTATGGTACAGACAGTCGGATGAGGTGAAGCCGTGTGGCTTCACGGATGCAGATTGGGCAGGGAGCCCAACAGACAGAAAGAGCACATCTGGAGGGGATTTCAGTATCAGGTCGACAACAGTTTCTTGGTACAGCAGGAAGCAGAGATCCGTGGCACTCAGTTCAGCAGAGGTCGAGTATATGGCAGCAAGTTTGGCTGCATGCGAGGCTATATGGATGAGGAATATCATGGTCGAGTTGTGCAATTCACACTTAGAGCCTACTGTGATTTATTGTGATAATTAGAGTTGCATCAAACTCTCGGTTAATCCATTATTTCATGATAGATCTAAACACATTGACATCCGGTATCATCATATCAGAGATTGTGTGCAGTGGAAGGTCATGTTACTTTCATACATTCCTACGGAGGATCAGGATGCTGATATCTTGACGAAGGCGCTCACCAGGAGAAAATTCGAATACCACAGGGGCAGGATAGGGGTTGCAAATAATCCATATCTTGTTGAGAGGGAGTGTTGAGATTGCAACAAGATGATGAGCTTAGTGAAAAGAGTCGCCTTCACTAAGTGGGCCCGCAGGCTATTTTTGGCGCAAAGTCTATTTTTAGACTATGTCTATTTTTTAGACATATGGATCATGTTCTATGAGTTGCAGGATGCTATTTGTGGATGGTTGGTCAAGTTGGAAAAAATAGATGGACTTCTATTTTTAGACATATTGGGCGGAATCTATTTTTAGATTGCCAGTCTAAAAACAGATATGTCGAATATTATTAGCTCTTAATAATATTTGGACTATAAACATTATCTTATTCTCTTGGAGCACTTCAGTTAAGTGCACAGATGTGGCACAGGAGCTGACAGAAGGAATTATGCTATTCCTAGGGGTTAAGTGGAGCTATTGCATGGATACTTCAATTAGAACTCATGTGACAGAGTTTGGTGGAGTTGATTGAGGAAGTTAGTGGAGTTGTATTAAGTTTAACTAATCTAAACATAGTTGAGCTATTTGTATTCAGTTTAACTAATTGATACAATTAGTGAGAGTGGTGTGAATTAATTATTAATTAATTCACTAATTATAAACTCATTAATCAACTAAAGAATGCATCGGTTAACTTCAGTGCATGGACAGTTTCAGTGGAGACCAGTGCAGAAATAGGTGAAAGAGCAGGTTAACTATCAGTTGTGACTATATTGTTGCTATTTGCAACACACAGATAGGTGGAGAAGCCCATGAGGATTGCGCAGTTCAAGCCAGGTGGTTTATCTATTTAATGAAGCCATCCCATAGCATTAATTATGCAATAGAGGCTGGCTATCAAGTGGCAAAAGATTGGAGCATGTGTTTTGCTAGATCTAGCTTGATAGTGTGTAGCAATTGAGGGTGTGCATGAGAGCTTGTGAGGAGCTTTTGTACTATGATTGTTACATGATCTCCATGATATATAATATACAGATAGTTGGGGTTTTCAGCTTTAAGCTTTCCCATTAAATACTGTGTTCATATGTGTGATTGTTTGTGGTTTTAATGTATGCATGCAATTGATTTTATTTCCGCATGTGATGATCAATGGTAGAAGAGATTCTGTATTATGCATGAAGCTAAAATAGTGTGTGATTAGGAGAATATCGGTGAATAATATATCAGTTATTCAAATTTCTACAGTTTTTTTTGATAAATTAAATTGTTTTGGAAGTACTAAATATTTATCAAGCTTTCCTTTTCATGATAGCTCTTCTCTCATCTGATATAAGGCACTTATTTGTTTTCCTAGGCATCACTTTCTTTGGGCTACCTGCTGCTTGGTGTACCTTCTTAAATGCAATAACAATGTCAAGCCCAAGCCCATGGGCATAAGAACCAAATCTTCTAGGACATACAATTTTGAAGTTGGGAAATATTTTAGCTATAGTATTTGAGGATGGAGGATTTTGTTTTTGGAGTTGGAGATGCACAAGGGAAATACCCCACGTATTAATAGTATGTTTTATTTCAGCTATAGGAAAGGAATGTGTATGAAACAAAACATTAAATTCAAAATTAAATTTGTTATTAAGAAATCCATGTCCCTGTTTGTTAAAATAGTGTTTACAAATTATATCAACTCCAGATCCAATGGCATCTAGTATGCATGGAATGCCTCTTTTCTTAGATATTTGAATGCACAGATCTTTATCCCTTATCTTCAACTGGACTTCTGCAATAACATCTTGAAAAATAATGGACAAATTTTGGAGTTTGTATGCTTCCCATCATTCATGTAGATCAGAAGTACCATTGGGCCTCACATTGAATAGAATTATCATTAGCAATGCCACTTCCATGGGTGGCGTGGAAACTCTAGAGTTTACCAAATCATTTGTTGGAATATTAATTCCAACTGCACACACAAACAGCAGGACGGAAAATTTAAGTTGATGGGATCGAAAGTTGGAAAACATCAGTGAGAAATTAAGACTGATAAGAATTTGGGAAATGACAGCAAAGACAATGGAAATCTCCTGTTTTGATCCACACCAAACCTCTTGCATTCAAGTCTCTACACCCATGTTCTTATCTGCACTCAACTACCGCATTAAATACCCACCAACTCCATTCAACACAAAGGAAACACCATTCCGGGGGGACAACCAACCTTGAGGAGCAAAGGGGAAAGCGACCCCCAGAAGAATTGACATCATCCATTTATGGACCCACCTCTTCATGAATCAAAGCAGTTCCGGAGGTGTAAGGGAACTCACGGGAAGACTTTACAAGCAGCTCCCAGAAAGCTCAAAGGAATAAAGTTTGTATTCTAATATTTTTATTTTATTTTATTTCCCGCATATGTTTTATTTTTACTGTGGGTTAATTGTTTTTACCGCGGTACATGTTTTTTACTTTGGTTAAAAGAGTTATAATATATATTGTAAATATTTTATATTTACAATATATATAAATATTGTAATGTTTAATATGCATATGCCGTGAGAGCATTGTATTGTAGAGATAGAGCATTGTAATTTTCCCAAAGGCAGAAACAAAGAAAACAGAGAGATAAAGAGAAAGAGGACAAAGAGCAGCAAGCTGTGTTTGGAAGCAGCGTATGCCAGAAATTGAAGAGTTGTGTTTTGTAGCAGCAGAAGTTCTTTTGTAAATCCAGAACAGAGTTGTTCTGAAGAAGTTTTTTTTATTCTGTAATTGTTTAGCAGTTTAATGAAAAGAGTTTTTACTCCATGTCTCTGTGCTTGAATTTTTTTTAATCTCTGTGTTGTGGAAGGGGAATTATTTGTTGGGAAAAATACTGAGAGGGGGGGGTTAATCAGTATTTAGGGCAAACTGAAACTTTTTACTTTTTCATGCTCAAAAAATCCATACGCTACTTTGCTGAAGCCAACTAGCGTATACACGCGGATATCCTTCATAAAACTCGCGTATACACAGAGATCTAATTATGCCATTAGTTCTTCACTTATATCATTCCATCATTCATTCATTATATGTTCTATAAACAGTAAACATGTGTAGTAAGAACAGAACAAACCATCACACAAAGCATCACACATGAACACCAGGATTTTTAGGTGGAAACCCAAGTCGGGAGAAAACCACCGCTGCAGTTGCTCAGCCTTCAATATTTTATTATAGAGAAAATATCTTACAACATATGTGCTGGCGCAGACTTGACCAGCACGCAGGCACCCACCTGCGCTCGTTTACCAGCCTCTCCTGGAAGGGAGCTCCAACCCCCTGACTCGTTTACCAGCCTCTCCTGGAAGGGAGCTACGACCCTCCGATCTCGTTTACCAGCCTCACCTGGAAGGGAGCTACGACCCCCTGATCTCGTTTACCAGCCTCACCTGGAAGGGAGCTACCACCCCCTGACTGAAGGCTACAACCCTCAGCACCTCTATGGACCACGTTTCATCAATTTTCACACTAGACCCACTCCATACTTTTAAGCACAGTCAACCATCAAACAGATACATATAACTCACTGACAGATATCAGTAAACCAACAGAACAGATCAGACATTTCTTACCACAGACTTCAGCAAACCCTAGTTTGCATACGCGCTTTCCTTTCACTGATGTCGCGTATATACGCGCTTCCGTTCACATAAACCAACGTATACCTCTGTACATATTTCATTGTGCATACGCGCTTTCTCTTCAGCAAAGCCGCGTATATACCCGCTTCCTCTGCGGCGAACTAGCGTATAGATCTTCAATTATTATAGAGCAGCATACTTCTTCAGATCAGATATTCAGTTCAGATTTACCCTTTTACTTCAGACAGATGTTCGCCTCATCTCAGATCTAAGCCTTCCATAAACAGATCTAGCAGATACAAATACATTCCAGATCTAAATATTCCGCTTCATCATTTCTTCATAGGTGCATCATAGATTCAGATCTATTATCAAACCTTTACCCTTTCCATACAGATATACTTCATAGAGAAGTATTCATTCAAGCTCAGACATCTTTCTCCCACACTCATGATTTGCATAATGAATTTCATCTCTTTATATAGGTTTATCCTTTTTCAATACCATGAGCCCCTTTTTCAATACCATGAGCCAAAACAATACCATGAGCCCAAAACTACATTACTTCCGATGGTATTCTTGGACGGGGTCATTTAGACGAATCATTACCCAATACAATGGGTCAATACCATGGTGGTTACCCCTGGTTTTGCACTTTATGAGCGCTTTTGCCCATACGCGACTTGGAACGTTCTTTTCCGCGTGCATACGCGACTTCCCTTAGGCAAATCCGCGTATTCCTAGAGACATACTCTTTTCATCATAGATCTGTCACATGCTGAATTCCTTTCTTCATTGTCTTCTGTACTCACTGTAGATACATCAGATTTAGTTCATCAAGACATGTTCTATCAAGCACAACTTCATCAAGTAAGTTGCCATCATCTTGCCATTCAAGGACACCACTCAGCATCATATTGCTAATAACCATCATTTCACATCAGATTTACATTATTACCAAGTCCATCAAGTCAAGAATAACTTCATCAGGTGGTTTGCTATCAAGGACAACACATGTCAACAATCTCATGTCTTCATCTTCATTCAGTGGGTTGCCATCAAGGACAACACTCTGCATCATATTGCCAACATTATTTTCCTCTCTGTGTGTTAAGGAATTGCTCAGAAAATTCCAACATGGTACTAAAGCTAGTCTAGGCACCTAGTGAACAAAGTAGAGTTTGCTCTTCACTGCAGAAGCTGTAAGAAGTTTATTGAAGAAGATTTCTCCAGCAGAGAAAGCTTCTGTTTATTTTTTTTAAACACAGTCAAGGAAATTTTCTGGTTTGCACAGTTACAATGGAAACAGCAGGCACCAGTCTGAAAAATCCCCCACTTCCATAGTTTAACAGGAAGAATCATGAATATTAGGATATCACTATGAAAGCCTTGTTTGTTTCACTGGACATATGGGAGCTAGTTGAGAATGGCTACCCAGAACCAGCAGATGCAGCAGCATTGGCTTCTTTGACAGCAGTAGAAAGAGATTTGTTAAAAGATAATAGGAAGAAGGACTCAAAAGCCCTATTCTATCTCTTTTAGTCAGTACATGAGAGTATTTTCCCAAGGATTGCAGTAGCAACAAAGTCTAAAGAGGCATGGGATATTCCCAAAACCACCTATCAAGGCATGGAGAAGGTGAAGACAACAAAGTTACAAATGCTAAGGAGAGATTTTGAAACTCTCTATATGAAAGAGTCTGAAAATATAGAATCATTTTTACTCATGCTATTGGGTTGGTTACCTAGATAAGGTCTCATGGAGAGACGTTTGAAGAAAGAAGAATTGTGGAGAAAATCTTGAGAAGTCTACCCTCAAGATTTGATGCCATAGTAGTGGCAATAGAAGAGACAAAGGATATCTCACAATTTACAGTGGATGAGCTGAGTGCATCCCTGATGTCTCATGATCACAGACTGAACAGAGGAACAAATTCCTCATTGGAACAAGCTTTTAAGACTCAAATGTCTTTTATCCGAAGCAGAGGTCTAGGAAGAAGCTAAAATAGAGGGAGAAACAGCCCTGGAAGTTCGAGTGGAAGGAGTAGCAATCAGAACTAGAATGAAGGCTCAAGCCGACATCAAGCTCATGGACAATGGTATGATAAATCCCAACTCCAATGTCATTATTGCAAGAAATATGGGCACTATGCCAATGAATGTAGGAAAAAGAAAAATGACATGAATAATAGGAAGAATGCTAATTTTACAAAAGAAGAAAGAATGATAAGAATGTGATGTTAACATGTAATATAGCACAAGATAGACAAGATGATGTATGGTTCTTAGACTAGGTTGTAGGAACCACATGACTGGAAACATAGCAATGTTTGCCAATCTGGATGAAAATGTTAAATCTAAAGTAACAAAAAGAACTGATAGTAAGATCTCTGTCAAGAGAAAAGGTAGAGTAAGTATCTTGGAAATAAATGGAGAATAGAAGTTTGTGCCAGATGTATATTATGTACCTGGCTTGAAATGTAACTTGTTAAGCATTGGACAACTCATTGACAAGGGCTACGATGTATTTTTTAAATATGATGTGTCCACAATCATGGACATACCTCCAAGAAAGAAAGTTATTGTAGAGGTGCAGATGACAAGCAATAAGATGTTTCCTCTCAAGCTCAGAGCAGACTTGAAGGAAAAAAGAAATGTAGTAGTTGTAACACAAGAGGTCTTTCAAGAGGAAGTGAAAGATGAAGGCTGGTTATGGCACTTGAGATTTGTACATCTCAATTTCGAAGGCCTAAACTTGTTGCATAGAAAGGGAATGGTAAAGGGATTACCATTGATTGAGAAACCAGACAGCCTCTATGAAGGTTGGATCTTGGGCAAACAACACAGACAAAGCTTTCCAGCAGGGAAGAGTATAAGGGCAAAGGCACCCTTAGAGATTGTCCACCCTAATTTTTGTGGAGAAATGCAAACGCAATATTTAGCTAGCAACAAATATGTTTTTACATTCATAGATGATTACACCAGAAATACATAGGTGTATTTCTTGAAACAAAAGAGTGAAATGTTTGAGAAGTCCTACCACTTCAAAACTCTTGTTGAGAAGCAGAGTGGGCACTACATCAAAATGCTAAGAACTGACAGAGGTGGAGAATACATCTCTAAAGAGTTCCTACGTTTCTGTAGGGAGAATGGTATACACTATATAATTTTTTGGCGAATTTCTCACGAGATTATATTATCTTGTAAAATCATGGCGAATCACCAGTACAAATGGCGAATCACTACTACAAAATCGTGAATCGTTGTCTAGTGGAGTTCGGGGTGTTGGTTCCAATGAATATATGGTAGTTGAACTAGGAGTAGAAAGAAGAGAACCACCGAGACCAAGCATGGCACATGGTGACTCATGAGGGAAGTAGTTCTCGTGCAGTTTGGAAAATGCATTATTCTAGTTCTGCTAAGCGTAGTGTTGTTGCTCATGCTACTACTAGCATTGATATTGAGGTTGGAGAGGAGTTTGAGGAATCATGGAAGGTAGCAGTGGTGGATAATTACAAAGAGTACCCCATGATGGGCTCCATTTTTCCCTTTGGTATTTGTGCCTGCAAGATCTTATGTCCATTGAACCAACAATTAACCGTTCAACCAACAATCAACTTGACTGAGTTGATTAGGTATGAGTCAAATTAGACTAATCTTCAAAACTATGCTTTGCATTATCCCATATTTATCACACTAATGCTACACAACATTGTGCATTTTCACCCAACTCTCATGCATGCACACAAAATTTTCATTAACATCTATAACCCTAACCAAGTGAGAATTGATCAACAATTTGCACCAAAGTTTGTTAATGTTGAAAGTTCATAAGAAATTTAGATCCATGGTACCTTAAATAAATTTTGAGATAACCTCCACAAATTCGACCACAATAGAGAAAACTTGTGATAAATTTTAAACCTACAAAAATTACGATTCATGTTCCTAAGAACGATCATAAGAAGTAGTTGGCATATAGGTCGAGTTTTGAGCCTTCTTCTTGTTTTAAGAGGACTTGTCTATTATCAAAACTACCTTCCCTGCCTTTGATGCCTTGAAGGAATTGCAAATTGACTCATCAAATGAAGACAACTTTATGTTCTTGTCAATTAGAGTTGAATAGCTTCCCTGTGCACTCAACACAAACTCTGACCAATAGGAAACATCCCACCCACCAACTATGAGGTCCCACAGAATTGTTGCTCCCGCTTGAACAACAGACAACTGGAATGTGAGAATTCAAAAACAAAGAAAATCCCAATCGCATATATCTTGAGGATGAACTCAATCTCAAATCCAAAACCCATAAAATTTATATCCAAAACTAAAACTCATCAAATTTGGAAGTATATTGGAAACAAAATCGAGGCAAAAGAGCTAAATTTGAATGCGGGAACTGACACAAAATCTGCAAACTTGAGAAATTTTTGATGTACATTATTTTGTTTGACAAAATAGATCAGGAAGAAAGGCCTCAGGGAAGATCACACTAGACTAGGGGTAAGTAAAAACCACCAAGGTGAAGCATGGGAACAAGAATACAACCAAAAATGATCTATAATTTTTTTCAATCAGTGATCCATCCATAGGACAAAATTTTTCTCCTAGGGGTTACCCACTTGGGTGTGTAACAAAGCCCATCAAACAGTTTATGACGCTATTGACCCTTCTCCTCTGAGAGTGAAAATAAAATGACATAGGAGTGATAGAGGAAAGAGAGATATTTGGACGCCCTTAATCTTCTCATTAACCTGAAGAATACCATAAGTTAGAGATTTGTTTTCAAAGCAGTAGTAAATTTAAAGTGGCCAGTCGAGGATATGATAGCTGCTCAGGTGAAAGAAAATTTGGAAAGGATCAAGAAGATAGTAAAGATATGCATTTTTAGCACAGATTCTGCCACAGAAGCTCAACAAGAATAATGGACACTGGCACTTGGTTCTCAAAATGATGACCGGCCTCAGATACTTCATGCAACATAGCTCAGGTATATCAACTGTAATTTTCACTTCTTAATGATAACCTTTTGAATTAAACATCAGCTTACATTCCTTGGATTCCAGTAGAAGTGATTCTGAGAGACCTGGGCACCTAGAACTTTGGAGAAATCCATTTCAAAAGTTCGTTGCTTGTTCCATATATTTACAAAGCTCTCAGCAAGGATATTTTCGAAGAAACCTTCATTATGGCTCTATAAATTTCTGTTGCAGAAGAATCATGCAGTTTAATTTCTGAGAATTACAAAATATATTTCTTCTAAGCATTCTCAATCACTTGAGTCTTCAATTTTTGTATTTTATAACCGTGGGTCACGTGGCATAATCATGAACCTGTTTATATGAGGACATGGATTTCTGGACATTTGTTTTTCTTCCTTTCTAGCAGATGAGTGAAGTTTAGGTTCTTGAGTTTTTGATGGAAAGCTAGCCAACTGATTGAGCTGATGGTGTCTTCCACTTTTCAGCCTGATCGAGTGATGGAGTTTTGCAACCATAATGATCTGCAGATCATTGTACGAGCACATGAATGTGTCATGGATGGCTTTGAGCGTTTTGCCCAAGGCCATTTTATAACTCTTTTCTCTGCCACCAATTATTGCGGTAATTATATATTTGCTGTATGGACTTTAGTGTGGAGATTAATTTAACTAGCTCTCTGACGGCAATTATTTTCTTTTTTTTATAGGTACTGCAAATAATGCAGGTGCAATCTTAGTTCTTGGCAGGGACCTTGTAGTAGTCCCGAAACTGATTCATCCACTTCCTCCTGCGATCACATCGCCAGAAACATCACCTAAACGTCACCTCGAAGACACATGGATGCAAGTATTTCTTTGTCATTTTGGTTATGTATATAATCTATCCATATATTGGTGTTTTTTGCACATTTAGCGTTTTTGTCATTTTGACTATAGTTAATTTGATCATTGTTTACTATTTTTGGATGTTTACAGGAGCTAAATGTGCAACGGCACCCAACACCCACAAGAGGGCGTCCTCAAACTACAAATGATCGTGGTTCTCTTGCCTGGATCTAACAGACTGTCTTGTTTCCTCCAGTTACACCATTCGTACAGTTCAGGGTCCCTGCTGCTTGGTGGCGGTCTTGTACGTGCTCTTGGGATTTGTAAAGTAATATTGAAGATTTTATTGCAGAAAAGGTCAGAAATTTCCTTCGGACTCTGCACACCTGCATCAAGGCAACATGGACTGTGATAGCTTTTACTGTCTGAGACGTTATGTTCAAAAGCCTGTGGATGGTACCCATGGAGGTCTTTGATGGTGTGTACAGTGTTCTTCATCTGTGAGTCATGGCTGGAAGAGAGCCTTAATAATGGGTAGGCTGCTGGATAAATACAAGACATGGGAATAATCTAGCTCCAGTTTTCAGTTGTGCATGCATCTATGAAGTTTTGGTGGTAGATGTAGCTGTAAGAGCCATGTAGTGTGTCTTGTAGCACCTCAATGTTGGCAGAGAGTTTGGATTTAAGATAATCAAGAAAGCTAACTTCGAAAATCCCTTGAAAAGTGATCATATATGGGGTCCTCAGGCTATTAATGGTAGTCATTATTTTTAGTGTCTAATGTGTATTGAACCAGGTTCAGTTAGTAGGCAGAATCTTATCTTTTGACAAGGTGGATGTGAGTATTATATATTATTTCTTGGGTGGACAGGCAGGGCCTGGATAGAGTTCAAATGTTAGCATGAATCTGGGTATCCAGGAATGCTGATTCCTATTATTCATCACAAAGTAATGATTACAGAATCCACAAAGTAGTTCATATTTCCCATTACATAGACTATGGTGTATTGAGCCAAGCATATTAAAATCTACTCTTTCCCTTGGGTGGATTGAGAACCATATATAATTTCTTCCTCGAGTGTAACCTGGCTCGATCTTATGAATGTAACAACAATGTAACATAATTGTGCAGCACATGCATGTGCATTTTTATAGTTTTTTGCTGTTGTGCATGTTTTTTTTGTATGAGAAACATGTTCAAGGTCTCATGCTCAGAGGGTGCCTTTTTTGGCAGCAAAACTGTTGCTACCTTTTGAAAAATAAATGATTTTTTTTAATTTATGTGATATTCGAAAAGATTAATTCCCGCAAGTGGTTGCTTATACATATCTTATGCCTAGTTATTTCACAACCAACATGATTGCCAGTATGTGATGTGTTTTTCTCTCTCAACAACTTATTAATCTGGATTTTAAATGGAAGAAGTGGCTCTGTGCCGTTCATTTTCCTGCTCCATGATAAGTTGCAGTCAAGTCTAACAAAAAATCTACTGCAAAAACATGAGGTTCAATTGCAATATAGCCTTGTTTTGGGGATAGAATTTTTTTTTATATTTTAGCAGGCCTTTGCCCCAAGATTCTACTGATTTACAATTCTTCAAAAGAAGCTGCCCATCTTCTTTCATATACAGAAAGGAGACTTTTGTACCTCCTGGAAAGCTGAGATATCCATTGATCTGCCTTACCAAAAACCGGTTTTCCCTAATCTGCACATGCAAAAAATATGTACAGTTCCAGTAATTATTTTTCTAGTTCTAATACCATTTTTAAACAGAATGATTGATCCCAGTCATATTTCCTTCCAGTGAATTGATCCTAGAGTGATTGGTTGATGCTAAACTAACTCCATCAAATATCAAAATTTCCAAGACAAAGTGATTGATGACATGCCTGAGGTGACATGCAGGATAGATCATGCTGTGGCAGTTTGTTTTACGCTTCAAGGCTTTGCTATTTGGCTGTTGATGTTCCTCTTTACTTGTCCCTTGTCACCACATGGGATGATCATTTTGTATGTTTGAGTTCCATTTTCAGGTACATAATGTTTGGCCATCAAGGAAGCCAAGGTTTGTAAATTCATCTCAACAATCGTTAGCTGCGTAAAAATATCAGTGCATTATTTTTGTTGTTTGTGGCCTTTGCTCACCTTTCTGCTTTGATATCTGAACCTCTCGAGTGTTTTGAGAATTTTCAGAACCTGCACTAGAGATTCCAGATTTATCCCGGGAGTGTTTATTGGAGAAATGGTTCCCTGGAATCCATTCTAAAAGGAGTGAATCCAAAAGATCCTTTGGTTTTCTAGCTTCAGGTTGATTTCTCCACAAATGAATCATCTATTTGTATGGACAATAGTACAACATCATAGTGCAGAGAAATTGAGAAGGTTTTTGGTGCAATACTTGAATTGGATTTTCTTACTGGGTCTTGTGCACATGAAAGATACACAGGACCTCAGATACGGAAATTATATCAGAAAAACAAGGATATCTATGATAACACTGAAATAATTTCTCTTGTAATTTCTTTCATGACATCCCTTTTTATTGGTGGCTATGCCAATATTGATGAAACCGATGGAGCAAGAATGAATTTGATGGATCTAAGAGAAAGAAATTGGTCTAAGGAAGCCTTAGAGGCCACTGCTCCAAACTTGGAAAAGAAACTTGGACCATTGGCTCCATCATATGCTATTGCTGGTAATTTAAGGTCATATTTTGTAGACAAATTCATGTTTGACAAAAATTGTTTGGTTATCCAGTGGTTTGGAGACAATCCAAATAGATTCGCAGGTTTAGCTTTGAATCATCCTAGAGACCTTGCAATCAATTTGGGTACAAGTGATGTGGTTTTTTGAATTAGACCTGAACCAAACCTTGGCCTAAAAGGACATGTTTTACCCAATCCCGTTGATCCAAATTTCTATATGGTGATGTTGGTTGAAAAAAATGGGTCACTAACATGAGAAGAGGTTCGAAACCGATGTGACAATGGATCATGGGACATGTTCAAGAAATTTTTATATCAAAATCCTCCTCTGAATGGACACTCCACCTCCAGAAATGATGACCATTATAACTGGTCCTTTGGAAGCACTGGCCACTGAAGTTACAAGTTCCATTTGATATCCAGGTAACAATAGAATCTGTCTATCATGTGATTCTGCCTCTCGAATTAGATCTAACCCCACAACCAGAATAGTTGCATCAGCTTCTTTGGCTGCCTTTACTGCTACAGGTATCAAAGCTGAATCGTTGCATGCCACGTCCAAGCATCCAAGTCGATATACAGCTTTAGCATATTTTCCCAACTGATGTGCAGGTGATATGTATTTACAAGGAATCCCTACAATGCAACAAGATACCATTACCCAGGGAAGTACCATTGCACATCAAAGATCTAAATATATTTTTCAAAATACAAATTTACAAATTGGGATTAAAACATTCCAAAGAGTTATGTTTTGAAGGGATTAAGGATAATCAAAAGATATGTAAGGTGTGCAATCCGAGTTTTGAGGTGAAAATTGTGGTGCTACAATTTAAGACCATAGGTAGCTTGCTTATCCAATAAGACCATTTATGTATGACGACTCTTCGAAGGTGCAAAATCCAGAAAGCAATAATTGATGGCAAAACACTACATCTATACAATGATCTAGAGTTGGAGACCTTTTGCTTGCTGCAAAGGGAAAACTTTGACATGTAATGTCTCTAAGACAATGCATATGCATGACTACTCATATTACTTTCTCTGAGCTAGGCCATAACAACGATCTGTGGGTTAAGCTTGAAAATACAAACTACTAAGAAGAGTATAATATTATACATCCAACTAGATTAGATCTCTCCTCAAGAGAACCTCACATACCTCAGATGAGCAGAACTAAACAAGAACAAAAGTAAGAATGAGGTTTTTGTATTTGTCTTTTTTGATATTGGTTTGGCACAGGTTAGAGGAAAAGCATCTGAATTGAGAGCCTAATAGTTGGACCAATAAGTCAAGTTTGTATCTCTGTTATGAAATGATGAAAAGTATCACAAGGCCAAGTTGTTAGGCCATCCTTATCTATGTTCCTTGAATAAATTTAGGTCCGAAAGTCTAGAGATAATCTATTGTAGGACCAAGTTGCAACAGGGTCGTTGTAGGGTTCTTGTGCTTGGGTTGAATGCAGGTTAGCAGGCTGCATAAATACCTGGGTAGAGCAAGGCTTTCAGAGAGGGCTGAAGGTAGATAGAGATTGTTAAGAAGGTTGCAAGGGTGCTTGGTTCGTAGAGGAAGTCTGCTAGGTTGGAATGTTGTTCCTAAAAGAGCTGGAGCAGGAGTTTGAAGATCATCCAAAGTGTGAAACATCACAAGTAATTATGTGTTGCATCCGTGGAGGAATATCTTTGCAAATATTTGTGGGAAACTGAACTGCTGTAGGTATCCTTTTGAGGACCAAAAGGATGCAACGATAGTCTAGAAGGTGTCTTATAACCCAACGTATGGAAAGACTTGATAAAAGAAGGGCAACCATAGTCTCTTGAGCAGTGGAGGTCGAGTTGGCAGGACTGTAATAGTGGTTACAACATGCCCTAATCAGAGGTTTGGTTTCTGAAGAAAGAACACAAAACCAAGAACAAGAAGGATAAGGGGAGGTTTAGAAACAAGGTATTTTTCTCTAATAGATTGGTTTGTTTGTTAATGAATGGTTTTTAAACAGCACTTGTGGAATGTTAAACTCATTCATTCTGACTTGTGTGGCCATATGCCTATTCCTTCTACAAATGGTAATAAATATATGATGATTTTTATTGATGACAACACCAGAATGTATTGGGTATATCTATTGAAGAACAAATTTGAAGCTTTTGAAACTTTCAAGTACTTTTATGCATGGATTGAAAATGATACACAATCTCATATTAGCTCTATTTGTACTGATAATGGAAAATAATATACTTCAAATGAATTTGAAAACTACCTTCGATAGTATGGGATCAAACATCAAACAACTATGCCTTATAATCCTCAACAGAATGGTGTAGTTGAAAGAATGAATAGGAATATCTTAAATATGGTATGCTCAATGATCTTTTTCAAAAATGTAAAGCTGATGTTTTGGCTTGGTGCAGTTTTGTGTTGTGTATATTAAGAATAGGTGTCCATCTCATGCTCTAAAAAACAAGACTCCCTATGAAATGTGGTATGGCCACATTCCTTTGGTGAGGCATCTTAGGGTTTTTTGTTCCACCTGCTATGCCTTGATACCTAAGGAACAAACTCGGTGCGAGTCGGAAATGTATCTTCTTTGAATACTCTGATACCTCCAAAGCATATCATCTCTATGATGAAGTAAATAAGAAGTTTATAATATCTAGAGATGTGATCTTTCTTGAAACGTCCAAGACTGACAATGTTGTTGAGCGATAGCTTGATCGCTTGGACAGATTCGGACATGCAAAATCCTTTCAAGAATTTGATAATGAGATCCCACATCTTGAAGGGGTATCCCTATATTGGATCAATCTATGGAATCTCCTTCTGAAGCACTCTCCCCCTCATGAAGCTCCAACCACTGATCAGGAAGACACTTTGAGTGATGTGATTGAGAGAATTGGAAGGATAAATCTTGATTCGACCCCATCTCAGTCGATTGAACAGCCTGGGCCATCTCAAAACTCTAGTGGAATATAATATTGTGTCCTCTGTTTCTGCTGGATGGCAGCCACAGATACAGGAAATGAAAATTTGTTCATTATTAAGGTCAAATAGTTCATTATGAAAGTCAAATAGTCAACAGCTAACACTCAATTTATTTTTTTCAGTTCTTTTAATTTGTATCTCTGCATTGAGATTTTAGCTCCACGACTTATAGCCATAGCATAGTTCAAAGAAACAAAAGAAGTATGCAAATGAAACAGTGGATGACTTGAAATTCTTCATGGGGAAAAAATCTACAATTGACAATTCTTCAATAAAGAAGAGGAAATATAACTTCTGTCTATAGTTCAATATCCTTTAGTGTTATTTTCTTTAAGAGATTTAGTAAACTGCATCTCTTGAGTAACCATCCCTGCAAGATCAAGTCTTCCAGCACTTTTGTATGCATCTATTACCACTCTATAAGTAGATTCATTTGGCTGAAAACCCTAATATTTCATTTTGTTAAACATCCTTTTTACACCTTCTATCAAGCCTGCCTTTCCATAGCTAATGATCATACTCATGTAGGTAGCAACATCTGGCTCAATCCCCTTGGTTTTCATGCTCATAAACATCTTTAGAGCCTCATCAATCCTGTCTGCACTTCCAAATGCATAAATGGCAGCATTGTAGGCAGACACATCAAGCTCCAAACCAATTTCTTTTAATTGTTCACAGGCCTCCAAAGCCTCCTCGTGCATTCCTGCCATGGAATAAAGAGTCACTATCAATGCTTGCATACTGTAGGGGATTCCACTCTCCCGTGCAATCTCAAGCTGATTTACTGCCTCCATTGGAAGGCCTCCTTTCTTCAAAATTGTACCCAATGTTTTGTATGTGATGTCATCAGGTGAAACCTTCGCTTTTAACATTTGCTGAAAAATTTCCGTAGCTTCTCTCAATCTTCCCTCTGCTGCATACACTCCAAGGACATTATTAAAAGAGAGCTTATTTGTGAGAAGCCCAAACTCCTGCATCTCTTTTGCAATTTCAATGGCTTGGCTAAGTCTGCCAATTTTTTTGTATAGACAAACCATCATGGCATAAGAAAATTCATTAGCCTGGCCCACTTGATTTAAGTCATTAAAAATTGACTCTGCCTCACTGACCATACCAGCATCACTGTAAAAATCAATCATACAATTTGTTGCAAAGACATCTGGACCTTCTCCCAAATTTTTCATCTTTTCATATGTTTCCTGAGCCTCTCTCAAACGGCCAACCTTTCGATATACCTTGATCAAAGAGCTGTATACCGTGCAGTTTGCTACTAAGCCACGGTCTTGCATTATTTGAAAGTAATGAACAGCTTTCTCCACATTTCCAACCTGTGCAAATGCATTTATCAGTGCACCATAAACAACTTCATCTGCCTCAACGCCCATCTTCAGCATCTCCTTATAAATGTCTTCTGCCTCCATGGCTCTACCCAGGCTACTATTCACAGCGATAACAGCACAAAATGTTACACAACTAGGCACAAACCCTGCCTCCTGCATTTTAATCATATAGCATTTTGCATCATCCGGTAATCTTGCAGCAGCAAACATCTGAATGAGAGAATTATAAGTGCATTCATCAGGTGAAACTCCTTCATTATCCATGCTCTCAAACAATCTCCATGCCTTGTCATAATGTTTTGCAATTCCATAAGCCTTAATCATAACATTGTATTCCAATACACTCTGCCTTGCTCCTCTTTCTGTTTCACAACTGTAGCCGAACACCTTCTCAGCTTCCAACCAATACCCCATCTCTCCATATGCATCGATAATGGCAATGTAGCTCCTGGAGCTGATTCCTCCAAGAAGCCGAAATCTTTCAAACCAAGCCCATGCTTTCATCAGCAACCCCATCTCTATGCACATTCTGATAATAACAGGCCTTGAGAATTCATCCACATGAACCCCCAATTCATCCATCTCCTGGACCAGGGATTCAGCTTCTCTAATCATATGTTTCCCACAAAGTACACGTAACAGAGTTCTATAAGTTACAATATTAGGTCGAACTCCAGTTTGTTTCATTCTGGTGAAATAAGTTAATGACATGTCTATATTGTTATTTTTGGCATTCATTGCTATAAGAGTATTGTAAGTCATAACGTTTGGCGGGCACCCTATTTCCACCATTTTATTCATCAGAACCTCTGCTTCTTCTAGATGACCATGTGAACCACAAATATGAATTATAGTATTAAAAGTAACAGTGTCAGGACAAATACCTGATTTGAGCATCTCCGAGAAGGCATTTGAGCATTCGCCGACGCGGCCTGCCTTGCCATACATATCAATCAAAGTATTATATGTGAAAGCCCGTTGTGGCCTATGAGTTTGGGACCACTTTCTGTAAAACTCCTCCGCCTGGTCAAACTCTCTAGCTTTCTTGTACATATGAACAACAATATTCATGGTCACCTCATCTGGTTGGAGCCCTTGCTGTTCCATGTGTTGGAGCCAATGCAAGGCCTCTGACTTGAGGCCAGCCCTACCATAAACATCTATTAGGGTGCCATACGTGTTATTTGTGGGCAGCAGCTCGTCCTTCTGTTTGGTCATTTGGGTCCAACAATCCTCAAGTTCTTCCCATTTTTTAGCCCTACCAAGAATTCTGAGAATGACATTGTAATGAATAACATTTGGTTTGTAGTCTTCCTGCATGTGAAACCACTTGAAAAGGGCAAGGGCTTTTTCCCAAGTGGGTTGCTCTATGAGGATTATTGTCTGCTCTTGGGGGCTTATCTTGTGCTTCCAAGGCTTTAAGGCTTCCTCTATATTATCGCAATCACTGTTTTCTAGAGCCTGCAAAATCGACGGGATGCAGCTTCCTCCTCTGTATTTCCTTGTTGTTGTGATTCTGTTTCTACTCTTATTGTTATTAGCAGCAGCGACATAATCATCATTTGGTTGGGTGTGGGTATGAGGAGGTGCCTTAAAATCCTCCTGTAAACCAACCTGGAGATTTGAATTGAGCAGTTAGGTCGGGGTCTAAGGAGGTTGAATCCAGAGGGCATCATTGGAACAGGAATAGACGGGAATTTGGATTTTGTCCCAGCAGGCAAGAACCTGGTGTCTCGCCTGCCTGAGAGGTCCATGTAAAATGTAGGCAATGAAATCATAATGGATTGATAAACAACACTCGTGATCGATCTATCCATGTATGACTGAACCCTTTTGGGTGAGGACAACTGCACCAACAATCGTTCTATCCATGTATGACGGAACCCCTAAGAGTGAGGGCGAATGCAGAAACAACTGTTCGGATGCACATTCCCATTCCTATGAAAACATCTTCAATCAACCAAATTTTCGAAATCGGCCACTCTGTTGGGATAGATATCGCATGAGAGCGTTTGAACACTGTTTGGTTAGTATCCTGCAACTTAATAAACGTAAGGTCAAGCTTGGTAGCTTGGTAACCAGTTTAGTATCACAGCACAGCGCCCTTCCAAAACCTTGCAACGAAGTGAATCTGGGGTGAACGCCCTTCCAAAACCCTGCAACTTAGTAAATCGGGGGCGAATACAACACAAAACCATCCAAACAAGTAAATCGACAGGCGAATTTAGCATTTCAGGTTTTATCCGCCATTATTTTTTTGGGCTAAAACATAATAATTAATTATTTTTAAAATAATTTTGGGGCTAATTATACAAAACTATACAAAAAAATTTTATATATAAAATTCGCCCCTCCAAAATCTAAAACCCCTT
>JAXQQM020062076.1:0-30000 GCA_034641835.2 Pinus albicaulis
TGGATCCACCAGTTTCCACATGACATACCTTGCAGGCCACCAGATTTATTCATTCAGTACACTCGCACCAATTCTTCATGATTTCGTCTGTCGTTCAAAACCAGAGATTCATCATCGTCAGATCATTCTATCCATGGGTGCATCGTAGTTTCAGATTTATCAGTTAAGAACAGAGCTCGCCCATACAGATATTCCTTGGAGAAATTTTTCGTTCACAACCCTTATGATGCGCACCTCGTTCTCTATTTTTTTTCTTCTCCTTATATAGTTTTGCCTTTATTAAAACCATGAGTCAAAACCACGAACCGCTAATGGTATTCCTGTGTCAGTATTTCTTTTAGTTTATCCCACGGGGCTTTTGATCTTTTTTTAATTTATTTATCAATTTTAAAGAAATTGAAAAATAAATATATTTACAACTTTTGAATTCCCAAGCCTTATATCTAAAGTTTAACCCTTCGGAATTTATAGAAATATCCAATGCTTCCAAGTAAATTAATCTTACGATAAACATTTGACCCCGGGCCCACATATATAGTCAATAGCCAATCCAATACGCACACGGTACCATATGTAAATTTCGCGCAAGTCCAGCGTCCGATCACCGTTAGATTAGCAAGCTTCTAGATCAACGACGTATATTCATATCGCTCGACCTCCGATGCCGAACGTTAACGTGCGATGGCCCGCCGTACCTGTATTAATCTTCGCGCACCTTCAACAAATGATGACCGTCCGATGACCCCTTCCCAGATCAATTGCGCTCAACAATATCGGGCGTCCTGGGTCGAACTATAACGCGCGATGAAAAGTGGTTTTGTGAAGTAATACAGGGACGCGTGTCGATCACTCTATGGAATCTCTCCCAACCTCTTGAATACCGCTTGCCCGTCGAGAGAGGTGCGATAAAAACCAGAAACCGTCGTTCCACCTTCTTCGCTCAAGGTTCCACTCCCCCTGCTCGATTATTGTAAATTGACTAATTTGTATCACAATTCTTCATGAAGACTTCCGTTAGTTAATGTGGTGAACGGATCGATTAACACTGCAGGGGATTCATTCCTTATTTACTGTGACATCGCTTGCGCTCTTCATCAACAGATTAACCCATAATTTCGTTTATTGAGGCTTGGCACCAGTTTGATGCAATCTTCGTAACAGGGATCATATCCATAATATATAACACAAGAATTTCACACCAGATTCCCTTTGCGACCTTAAATTCGTTCTTGATTCGTGGTTCCGCCTCTTCATGCTCCATTCTGGTTCCACAAGCACCAATGTACAGTTTCCATACCATGTTTAATTGTTCCAGATCATACCCTAAGAATCCGAACAGGAAATTTTCCAACATATCTCCTCTTTTATGCCTCGAATTCCCTTCTTCCTACTCTGTCTCTGCTTGTCTCTGCTCCTTGATCGATACTTCCTCTGTTCTTGTCATCAGATGCTCCTTCAAAGCCTTTTCCATCAATGACAATATTCCAACAATCTCCCCCTTTGGCATTGATGGCAATATTCTTCCTCCGCAATACTCTTCCTCTATTTATCTTATAGAAGCCCTACTTTGATTTTCCTCCCCCTTTGACATCAATGGCAAAGGGTTGATCGAGATCCTTTGTACCGACAATACCATGCTCCCCCTCAAATCATGCTGCATCTTCAAACATAGTATTTGATGAGATAACAGAAATGACTTATACAATGAGATCAGACTACAACAAATAATTAGTATGCCATCAAAGCATTCTTTTCACATGACCAATGCTCCCCCTTAGCCTGTGCATTCATAAATGCCCAACAGCACCTCATACCCAATTTAATCTTATGTATTTAAGTAGACCGGGTCCTCTGCATGGCAGAGACTACTCCCAGTTTTTGTCTGAGATATTCGAACGCTTCCTTGGGTAGAGGTTTGGTAAATATATCAGCAACTTGTTCATTGGAGGACACATACTCCAATTTCACCTTTTGTTCAAGCACTTGTTCACGTAAGAAGTGAGATTTGATGGGAATGTGCTTGGTCTTGGAATGCATAACAGGATTCTTTGAGATACTGATGGCACTTGTATTATCACACATAATGGAGATAGGAGGTGAACATTTGATTTGAAAGTCTTGTAGGGTTTGCATCATCCAGAGAAGTTGAGTGCAACATGATGCTGCAGACACATATTCTACTTCTGCTGTGGATAAGGAAATAGAGCTTTGCTTCTTGCTGAACCAAGATACGAACCGGGGCCCCATATAGAATGCACCACCACTAGTGCTTTTCCGATCATCAACACTTCCAGCCCAATCTGCATCAGTGTATGCATGAGAGTAAGATCAACATTCTTTGGATACCATAGTCCAAAATCTTGAGTTCCTTGTAGATATTTGAATATTATTTTCACAGCCTGAAGGTGAGACTCTTTTGGATTGGCTTGAAATCGTCCAACAATCCCAAATGCATGCATAATGTCTGGTCTTTTCCCAGTGAGATAAAGTAGACTTCCTATCATAGATCTGTATTTTGGTTGATTCACCGTGGGGGAATCATCACTAGAACTGAGATTACATCCGGTTATCATTGGTGTACTTACAGGTTTGCAATCTTCCATGCCATACTTCTTCAGGATTTTCTTAAGGTATTTTTCTTGTGATAAGAAATTGCCATCTGTTGCTTGTTGCACTTGCAATCCAAGAAAGAATGTTAGTTCCCCAAGTAAAGACATTTCAAATTCTTGTTGCATATCATAATCAAATTTCTGACTCACAGACTCTTCATTACTTCCAAAAATGATATCATCAACATATACAACCACAATCAATAGTTTGTCATTTTCAGTTTTTGCGTATAAGTTGCTATCAGCAGACCCTTTTGAGAATCCTTGTTGATGAAGATATTTGTCAAGACGATAGTACCATGCCCTTGGAGCTTGTTTGAGACCATATAGAGCCTTTTTAAGTCTACAAACAAGTTTTTCATCATTTCCAAAAATGAATCCTTCTGGTTGTTCTATGTAAACTTCTTCTTCTAGATCACCATTGAGAAAAGCAGATTTAACATCCATTTGATAAACTTTGATTTGTCAGAAGCTTGAAAAAGCAAGAAACATTCTTATGGCTTCAAATCTGGCTACAGGAGCAAAGGTTTCTTCAAAGTCTATACCTTCTTGTTGAGCATACCCCTTGCAAACAAGTCTAGCTTTATTTGTTATAACATCCCCATTCTCATTTAACTTGTTTTTGAATATCCATTTAGTTCCAATGACATTTTTGTCATGAGGTCTTGGTACTAATTCCCAAGTGTGATTATTTTCAATTTGATCAATCTCTTCATTCATGGCTTGATTCCAACATTCATCTTCTAACTTCCTGCTACTTGTGAGAGTATTCTAGTGGGCCAATGCGGCCCAAGAAGATCCTGAGAGTCCTTATGCCTTCTTGTTTGTACACACGATCCCTTTCTCCCAAAATTTGAGATTACGGATGATTCTTTTGAACATATCTGGGAGAGCCTTTTAGAATAAATCATCTTCGGGTTCTTCACTGGGTTCACTGTTTGTATCATTACTATTTGATGTAGAAGGGTATGTGTCATCATCATCTTCATCTGTTGTTTGCTTTTCTTCTTTTGGAGCTGCAGGAGACTCATCAATAACAACATCAATACATTCAACAATCTTTCGAAGTCTTTTATTGTAACATTTATATGCCCTACTGCTAGAGGAGTAACCAAGAAATATTCCTTCTTCTGCTCTGCATTCAAACTTGCGAAGTTTTTCACCATTATTCTTGATAAAGAATTTGCTTCCAAAAATTATAAAATGCTTTATAGTGGGAGGATTACTATACCAGAGTTCATATGGAGTTTTATCACTATTTACACGAACATGTGCCTTGTTGAGAATGTTTATTGCTGTATGTGCTGCTTCTCCCCAAAATGTGTCAGGTGTTCCGGAATCATCAAGCATAGCTCTAGCCATTTGTTGAACTGTTCTATTCATTCTTTCTGCAACACCATTTTGTTGTGGAGTGCCAGCTACAGAAAACTATCTTTTATGCCATGTTGTTCACAAAATTCAAGGAATTCATCTGATGTATATTCTCCTCCTCGATCAGATCTGAGACACTTGATTTTTAGATCTAATTCATTCTCAACTAGTGCTTTGAAGATCTGAAACTTCTCAAATGCTTCATCTTTGTGTTTAAGCAGCCCAATCCAACACATTCTAGAGAAATCATCAATGAACAAGATATAGTATTCTTCACCACGTGGTGAATTTTTCCTCATAGGTCCACATATGTCGGTATGAATGAGTTCAAGAGGCTTGCTTGATGATCCTTCCTTGGCATTAAATTGTACTCTGGTTTGCTTGCCGAATTGGCAAGATTTGCATATGATATTTTCAGGTAGAGTAATATTGGGAAGATCACGAACAACTTTAAGTCTTCTTGATTTGTTGATTTGAGAGAAGCTCAGATGCCCCAACCTTCTATGCCATAGCCAATTTTCTGAAGATTTACTCAAATAACATTGTTCTTTGCAGTTCTTCAATATATACAGGTTGTTTGGAGTTCTTTTTCCTTTTATAATTGCTTTACCTGTATCAAGATCACGTACCACACATTCTTTTGAACTAAAGACAACTTCAGTTCCTTGATCACACATTTGACTTACACTTAAGAAGTTATGCTTTAATCCATCCACATACATGACTTCATTAGCTTTCACCTTATCCTTTAGGAAGACAGACCCTTTACCTTTAATTACCGCAGGAGTATCATTTCCAAATGTAACATTCTTCTCCTTTTCTAGAGCACTATATCCAAGAAGTTTGTCTTTATCACCTGTCATGTGTCTTGAGCATCCACTATCAATGTACCATTGGTTCTCTTCATCTTCTGCAAATAACGCTATGCCACAATTTTCAACCTGTAACTCCTTCTTTTTCCATACTTTGGATCTTGAAGGAACATGTTCTTTTGGCTGAACTTTGCTCCTGCATTCAAATTCTTCATGGCCAAAGTTATTGCAATAAGCACATTCAACTTCATTTTGAAGAGGAGAAAATTTGTTATAAGTATTCTTCTTTGTTTCAATATCAATCCTTTTATTTCTTGCTTCTCTTGTCATGATGGTTTTATATGCAACACATTGAACAACTTTATGACCAAAATTGTGACATGAGAAACATTGTCCATTGAAGAAGAAATTTCTGCGATCATAAAATCTTCTACATGAATTTACCTGTTGATTGGTGTCTCTTTGAAAGACATTCCTGTTAGTGTTCTTTGAATTGAGATGATCATGCTTTACCTGTAAAGATTCTTTATTCCCTTGCTGAGTGGCAGCATGTTGTAAACCAGCTCTAACTGCTTTTAGATAATTTGGTGCTGAAGCCTGAGAAGATTCTCCGATATATCCAAGACATGTCTTTATAAGAGGAGAACGTTGTACCTTGATAATCTCATCTAAGGTTTCGGATCCTTTAGCAAATCTAAGATTCAGAGTCTTTACTTTCTCAAGTTATTTTCTTAGACTTACTACTTCACATTCTAATTTCTCATTGTGTTTCTCTTTTTCTTCAAGCTGATTTTTCAGAGTTTCTATGGTTATTTTACTCTCTTCTAAGCAGATTTTGAGTTTATTGTTTTCATCAAGAAAATCACTGTCTTCTAGAGCATCCACAAAATTATCCTTTTCTTCTCTAGATTCTTTTTCAAATGCCATGAGAAGTCTAAGATCTTGTTCACATTCTTCCTCACTATCAGATAACCCATCACTGTCTTTATGAGTATAGTAACTCTTTCTAGTGCTAAAACGATTCTTATTCCTTTTTGCTACTTCCTTCCCTTTTTTATGTGTTTCTTTATAAGGACACTTAGCAACATAATGACCAACTCTTCCACAATCAAAACATTTGAAAGGAAGCTTACCTCTGAACCGTCCTGTGCCAAGTTGAAGTTTCTTTACAAATTTTATCTCATCTTCTTTTGAGATATATCCTGATACTTCTGTTTTTTGTACTTCCTTCCCTTTTGTAGAAGTTCTAAAGACTGCTTCTTTGACTTTAGATGGTCCTCCTCTTCTCATTTCATATGCAGTTAGTATGCCATGAAGTTGCACCACAGTAAGATTTTGAAGATCCTGTTTTTCTTCAAGAGCAGAGACTTTTGACTCAAATTTTTTCGTTAGTGATCTTAGGACTTTCTCAACCAAAGTAGATTCGGTTATTTTTTCTCCCAGATTTCTCATACGAATTACAATATCATCAAGATGTAAAAAGAAATTGGCAATGCTCTCCTCATTATCCATTTTTAGATTCTCATATTGAATTATGAGAGTTTGGAGTTTAGCACTTTTTACCTTTGCATCACCTTCATAACTTAGAATAATTTTGTCCCATATTGTCTTTGCTGTATTCAGCTGCATGAATTTGACAAATTCTGATTCAGTTAGACTTCCCAATAGAGCATTGACCGCCTTTGCATTTGTTTCATAATTCTTTCTTTCCGTAGGATCTGTTGGTACTGCAGCTAGATATTGATATCCTCCTTCAACAATTTCCCATACCTATGCTCCCAGAGACTGAAGATAGGATGTCATCCTTGTTTTCAAGAAGATTAAATTGTTTCCGTTAAAGAGCGGAGGCCTGATAGATGCTGTTCCATCTTGATTGCTCATCTTGCTTGATCTTCCTTCTAGCGGCTAAGCTTTTTCAGAAGGACCTGCTCTAATACCAATTGTTGGGAAAAATACTGAGAGGGGGGGTGAATCAGTATTTTTGGGGCTGAACAATTTTTCTTTTCTTTCTATTAAAACCATATGTTACAGTACTGCATCCAACATGTATGTCCAGATATCTTATTATGTATTTACTTAGAGCATTGCATCAGATAAGCATTAAGAATGAACATAAATAACAGAACAAACCATCAAACATAAACAACACATATGAACACCAGGATTTAAGGTGGAAATCTAATTCGGGAGAAAACCACTGCTGTTGTAATCTCAGTCGTCAGTATTTATTATAGAGAAAAATTCTTACAATATATGCTGGTGCAGACTTATACCAGTACGCAGGCACCCACCTGCAGAAGGCTACAACCTTCTCTCATTTACTAGCCTCTCTTGGAAGGGAGCTACTACCCCCTGCTCTCGTTTACCAGCCTCTCTTGGAAGGGAGCTACTACCCCCTGCTATTGTTTACCAGCTACCACTGGAAGGGAGCTACAACCCCCTCACTGAAGGCTCCGACCCTCAGCACCACTGCAGACCAAGTTTCATCAATTTTTATACTGGATCCACCAGTTTCCACATGACATACCTTGCAGGCCACCAGATTTATTCATTCAGTACACTCACACCAGTTCTTCATGATTTCGTCCGTCGTTCAAAACTAGAGATTCATCATCGTCAGATCATTATATCCATGGGTGCATCGTAGTTTCATATTTATCAGTTAAGAGCAGAGCTCACCCATACAGATATTCCTTGGAGAAATTTTTCATTCACAACCCTTACGATGCACACCTCGTTCTCTATTTTTTTCTTCTCCTTATATAGTTTTGCCTTTATTAAAACCATGAGTCAAAACCACGAACCGCTAATGGTATTCCTCTGTCAGTATTTCTTTCAGTTTATCCCACGGGGCTTTTGATCTCTTTTTAATTTATTTATCAATTTTAAATAACTTGACAAATAAATATATTTACAACTTTTGAATTCCCAAGCCTTATATCTAAAGTTTAACCCTTCAGACTTTATAGAAATATCCAATGCTTCCAAGTAAATTAATCTTACGATAAACCTTTGACCTCGGGCCCACATATATAGTCAATAGCCAATCCAATACGCGCACGGTACCATAAGTAAATTTCGCGCAAGTCCAGCATCCGATCACCGTTAGATTAGCAAGCTTCTAGATCAACGACATATATTCATATCGCTCGACCTTCGATGCCAAACGTTAATGTGCGATGGCCCGCCGTACCTGTGTTAATCTTCGCGCACCTTCAACAAATGATGACCGTCCAATGACCCCTTCCCAGATCAACGACACTCAACAATATTGCTAGGCGTCCTGGGTCGAACTATAACATGCGATGAAAAGTGGTTTTGTGAAGTCGTACAGGGACACGTGTCGAGCACTCTATGGAATTTCTCCCAACCTCTTGAATACCGCTTACCTGTCGAGAGCGGTGCGATAAAAACTAGAAACCGCCGTTACTGTTCCTCTCGCAAGGTTCTGCCTTCTTCGATCAAGGTTCCACTCCTCCTGCTCGATTATTGTAAATTGACTAATTTGTATCACAATTATTCATGAAGACTTCCGTTATTTAATGCGGTGAATGGATCGATTAACACTGCAGGGGCTTCATTCCTTATTTACTGTGACATCGCTTGCACTCCTCATCAATAGATTAAGCCATCATTTTTTTTATTGAGGCTTGACACCAGTTCGATGCAATCTTCGTAACAGAGATCATATCCATAATATATAACACAAGAAATTCACACCAGATTCCCTTTGCGACCTTAAATTCGTTCTTGATTCGTGGTTCCGCCTCTTCATGCTCCATTCTGGTTCCACAAGCACCAATGTACAGTTGCCATACCATGTTTTATTGTTCCATATCATACCCTAAGAATCCGAACAGGCAATTTTCCAACATATCTCCTCTTTTACGCCTCGACTTCCCTTCTTCCTACTCTGTCTCTGCTTATCTCTACTCCTTGACTGATACTTCCTCTGTTCTTCTGATCAGATTCTCCTTCAAAGCCTTTGCCATCAATGACAATATTCCAACATCTTCCTTCTTGTACTCTCTTGGACTTAGCTACCAGTAGCTTTCCCTTCACCTCTAGCAAACTCAAGCAACAGTCAGTTTGAAAACAGTCAAATTCTTTGCATTGTTTAAACACCTTTCAAGCCAAACAAGTAGGCTATTTCTCTATCAATCAAGCAACCAAGTGCTATGATATCAACCTGATCTGAAAATGGGTTGGATAGCTTGTTATGATTTTCAAGAACCTCCCACTCAGTTAAACAAATAAAATATCTATCTTGTACTTGACATTTTGCGAAATCTTATACTTGAAACAGGTGTATGTTTTTTAATTTTTGAAGTGTCTTAAGTCCAATTGTTTTTGCTGAAATTAATCATATGTAACAAAAATATAATGCAACAAACAAACATCCACACATAACAACAAAATTAATATAGGAGTTCACCCGAATGTCGTGGGCTACGTCTCCTTGAGCTCTTGTCATCTTGACTTGGCTCTTTGGGATTATGAAAAATTTCTTTTACAAGTTCCACACTTAACTCCAATGGTTATTGAACTGAACCAATGGGCTTATAATACCATATATATCATTTTCATAGCTGTCATCACTCTGCAAACAGATCTAGGCTCTCTTAGACTTGATTCCTTCAGTCGGTGCTCTTGAGATACACTAAGCTTATCTATGGCACTAACTCCTTCAGAATTATTTTTCTGCCCCTGAAACCTCACCTAATATCTCCAACACATATCAGAACTCCAAAATGGACAGATCATTTGCTTAAAATGAACATTGCATCCCTAATCTAGGCCTTTTTCCATAGTTGACCCTGGGCTGCTCAAAACTTCCATGTAGGTTCTTGACCTTCAGAAGTCTTAAAATGACTCTAAAAATCCCTTCAATGGATTAATAATATCAAAAGTAGTCATAATAGACTATTGGTTCACTGAAATTGGCCTCCGACTGCTCTATTTTCGCCTCCAACACCTGTCGGCACCCCCTGGCCCTAGGGTCAAAGAAAACTTCTCTGATGGTTTCTTAGCCTCTAGAAGTTCTCAAAAGATTCTGAAAACTCCATCAATGGATTTATAATTCTCATTATAGTCATAAATGACTATTG
Organism: Pinus albicaulis; assembly: GCA_034641835.2. NCBI lineage: Eukaryota > Viridiplantae > Streptophyta > Pinopsida > Pinales > Pinaceae > Pinus > Pinus albicaulis. Next base: position 9,901 of record JAXQQM020062076.1, read on the forward strand.
GTTTGCTGCATAAGGTCTCTAACTGCTCTGGCTAGGCCTCGAACTGTTGCTGGCAAAAGATGGCACTAGTGGCCCCTGGAACTTCACTGAAGCATATCGGCCTTCAAAATTCCTCTACAAGCTCTGAAAATCACACCATTAGTTACAAAACATCTGAAACATCCAAAATTTACTATTTGATTTCGAAATAAGGCCTCTAGCTCCCCTCACTAGGCCTCAAACTCTTGCTGGTCCATGGTGGCCCTAGTTGCCCCTAGAACTTTTCTGAAGAAAAAACCTACTCAAAAGTTCTCTGATAGATCTAAAACCCTCACCAACGAGTCTGGAATATTGGATATAGTCAAAATTTACTATTGGCACTCCAAAATTGGTCGAATATAGCTCAATATAGAGCCTAAACTCAATTTATCCAATTAACCCTAAAAAGCTCCACTAAATGTGGAGAAACTGGACTTGAACTGCAGATAAGTTGGCAATTCCGAAAATTTTGGTTCCGCCGCTAATTCTCGACCATACTTGACCGTTAATTTTAATGCTTGGGGTAGGGCTGGGAACATGCCCCAAACCCCGCGGTCTTCTAACCGCACATGTCGGTGTAAACTGTTCCATGAAAACCACACATTTAAAATAGCATGTGAACACGTTTCAAGTGGTATGCACCAGAGTTAACGGTTTATGGAACCGTTAGTTGTAACAAAATTTGTGACTGTTGAAACTGGTATCATGTGACCACTCCACGGGCTGTCGGCGATTTGGGACCACCAGTGGTTCTCCGCCCCCCAACCCCTCCCCCTCCCCCATGTGTAAATATTTTAACACATAAATATTGTTGTGATCCTTATAGGGGTAAGAAACTTCGTATAACAGAATTGGTGTAGAGTTATGTGCGCGCGCTAGGATGTTCTGTGTTCGACTCTGGTCGACACCAAAAAATTTTACTGCACAAAACTGGGCCACATGGCGGCCCATGATTGGTCCGAAAACAAAAAGTCAACCAATTGCCCAATTACAATCCGCCACTTGGCATGATATTACTGGTCCAAATAGAATATTTCGAGGAATATTCTAGGGAATATTTTGAGGAATATTCTAGGGAATATTTTGAGGAATATTCTAGGAATATTCCCTCGAATATTTTTTTTTTGAATTTTTCCATAACTAGTCAAACTTGGTCGAAGTCCAAAAATTGCAGTTTGCTGGACTTTTCAAACTGCAATAACTTCTTCATACAGTGTTGGTTTTTTGAACCGTTAGCGGTGTCGGAATCAGGTAGACGAGATCTATTCAATCGCTCAAGTTCGAAAAACTTCCAAATGCTTTGATTTTTGAGCTATCACTTAAGTCCATGATCCAATTTTGATCAATCCAAGTGGAATAGGTGGGTGGCCACCAATATCCACTTGGATCACTATCATATATGTTTTTTTAAGAACTTTATTTTTGTTTATATTTCTATGACTAATATGGATCTTACTACATATTTATCATCAAATAATGAACATAAATATGTTTTTGGGATGCACAATGATGGAATGTTATGTCGTTTAGGGCCTTGAAACGGCTCTGGAAGTTCAGGAACCGAAAAACTGCCAAAAATAGTAAATTGTTCTATAATTAAGGAAACTGAAAAACTGAAAGAAACAATGGTGGGGGTCCAAGTGGAATAGGTGGGTAGCCACCAATATCCACCTGGATCACTATCATATATGTTTTTTTTGAGAAATTTATTTTTGTTTATATTTATCTGAACTAATATGACTCTCACTACATATTTATCTTCACTTATTGAACATAAATATGTTTTTGGGATGCACAATGATGGACAATTACGTCGTTTAGGGCCTCAAAATGGCTCCAGAAGTTCAGGACTCGAAAAACTGCTAAAAATACTAAATTTTTCTACAATTAAGGAAACTGAAAGACTGAAAGAAACAATGGTGGGGGTCCAAGTGGAATAGGCGGGTGGCCACCAATATCCACCTAGATCACTATTATATGTGTTTTTTTGAGAAATTTCATTTTGTTTATATTTCTCTGAACTAATATGGCTCTTACTACATATTTATCCTCACAAAATAAACATAAATATGTTTTTTGGATGCACAATAATGGAATGTTACATCGTTTAGGGCCTCAAAATGGCTCTGGAAGTTCAAGACCCGAAAAACTGCCAAAAATAGTAAATTGTGCTAAAATTAAGAAATCTGAAAAAATGAAAGAAATGATGGTGGGGGTCCAAGTGGAATAGGTCAGCAACCACCAATATCCACCTAGATCACCGTCATATATGTTTCTTTGAGAACCTTTTTTTTTATATTTCTCTGAGCTAATATGGCTCTTACTGCATATTTATCCTCACATACTGAACATAAATATGTTTTTGGGATGCACAATGATGGAATGTTACGCCGTTTAGGGCCTCAAAATGGCTCCAGAAGTTTAGGACCCAAAAAACTGCCAAAAATAGTAAATTTTGCTACAATTAAGGAAGCTGAAAAATCGAAAGAAACAATGGTGGGGGTCCAAGTGGAATATGCGGGTGGCCACAAATATCCACCTGGATCACTATCATATATGTTGTTTTGAGAAATTTTGTTTTGCTTATATTTCTTTGAACTAATGTGGCTCTTACTACATATTTATCCTCACATACTAAACATAAATATGTTTTTTGGATGCACAATGATGGAGTGTTACGTCGTTTAGGGCCTCAAAATGGCTCCGGAAGTTTAGGACCTGAAAAAATGCCAAAAATAGTAAATTTTGCTACAATTAAGGAAACTCAAAAACTAAAAGAAAAAATAGTGGGTGTCCAAGTGGAATAGGCAGATGGTCTCCAATATCCACCTGGAGCACTATCGTATACTTTTTTTTGAGAGCTTTCTTTTTATTTATATTTCTCTGAACTAATATGGCTCTTACTGCATATTTATCCTCACATACTGAACATAAATATGTTTTTTGGATGCACAATGATGGAATGTTACATCGTTTGGGGCCTCGAAACATCTCCGAAAGTTCAGGACCAGAAAAAATGCCAAAAATAGTAAATTGTGCAATAATTAAGGAAACTGAAAAACTGAAAGAAACAATGGTGGGGGTCTAAGTGGAATAGGTGGGTGGCCACCAATATCCACCTGGATCACTATCATATTTGTTTTTTGAGAATTTTCTTTTTTTTTTTATATTGCTTTGAACTAATATGGCTCTTATTGCATATTTATCCTCACATACTGAACATAAATATGTTTTTGGGATGCACAATGATGGAATGTTATGTCATTTAGGCCTCAAAACGGCTCCGGAAGTTCAAGACCTAAAAAACTACCAAAAATAGTAAATTGTGCTACAATTAAGTAAACTAAAAAACTGAAAGAAACAATGGTGAGGGTCTAAGTGTAATAGGTGGGTGGCCACCAATATCCACCTGGACCACTATCATATATGTTTTTTTGAGAACTTTCTTTTTGTTTATATTTATCTGAACTAATATGGCTCTTGCTGCATATTTATCCTCATATGTTTTTGGGATGCATAATGATGGAATGTTACATCGTTTAGGGCCTCAAAACGGTTCTGGAAGTTCAAGGCCCGAAAAACTGCCAAAAATAGTAATTCCTGCTACAATTAAAGAAACTAAAAAATTGAAAGAAACAATGGTGGGTATCCAAGTGGAATAGGTGGGTGGCCACCAATATCCACCTGGATCACTATCCTATATGTTTTTTTCAGAACTTTATTTATTGATTTTATATTTCTCTGAACTAATATGGATATATTTATCCTCACATATTGAGCATAAATATGTTTTTGGGATGCACAATGATTGAATGTGATGTCGTTTAGGGCCTCAAAACGGCTCTAGAAGTTCAGGACCCGAAAAACTGCCAAAAATAGTAAATTGTGCTACAATTAAGGAAACTAAAAACTGAAAGAAACAATGGTGGGGGTCCAAGTGGAATAGGCAGGTGGCCAGCAATATCCACCTGGATCACTATCATATATTTTTTTTGAGAAATTTATTTTTGTTTATATTTCTCCGAACTAATATGGCTCTCACTGCATATTTATCCTCACATAATGAACATAAATATGTTTTTGGGATGCACAATAATGGAATGTTGAAACAAGTTTAAGATACAATATTTATGTTTTATTTTCCTTTATGTTTGTGCCTATGTTACAGGAAGTGTAGTGAAGATTGTATATATATGTGTGTGAACTTCTTCTGTATTTTGCGCCTATCTCTGAGGTAGTGACTTGTAGAATATATGGTCTATGATATACTATGTACTGGTTTTGATTAATACAAAGCACAGTGTTTTTTTCGTCTGAAAAAATGTGTAGAATTGCTACACCAATGTAAATAAAATTTACTGAAAAGATCTAGTTAAATTTTTGTGTGCTAGTTACATTTTTTGTGTTATAATAAAACTCTACATGACACATCAACTAAAAACCACACTACAATGGTTGTTACCAAAAATTGTTATATGTAATATCGTTCATACACTAAAATACTTAATAAATTAAAGATTTATTTCAATTTAAATTTTATCGAAAGGTCAATAAATAATAATTTTAAATAATTAAAACCATTATTATCGTGCTGCCAAGTAGAGATATCACATTCGGTATTGGGTCAAATCCATATTACTTTTGGTCGGACCAAAAATTATTCAAATTTTTTTTGTTTGTAAGTTGGGTAGGACTACATCTTCATCATCATGTCCAAAAACATCTCCCCAATCAGGGCGGGCAGTGACTTCACATCAAGGAGTGCCTTAATAGCACACCCGATCACTGTTTATCCAAGACCTCGTGGACAAGAATTATTCAAAACTAAAATTTATTATTTTTTTAAAATAAATCAATATGTTTATCATCAATTAGATTGGATTTCAGGTTCAATATGTTAGTGCACAATGCTTTAAAATAATTGGCATGCATTTATGTTAGGCCGTGAGGCTGCTTTGTTGCTGGGTACATATAGGCTCAACCCTTCGAAAGTTGATTTGACTCTAGATAATCACATTCCCTCTTCAACACACAGTGCAAGAGTCAATGTTTTGGCTCATTGATCGAACCTGTAACAACAAAGCAAGCTCAAACAATGATGGCATGGGTTAATTATCAGATAAATGAAGCTCTTTGCAGGTGTTTTCCACGTTTTGTTACTAGCCAACTTGGTTAGTTTTCTTTGGATTCTGCTTTAAAATAAGTTAATTTTATTAGGTAATTTGGGTCATTTCAATTGATAAAATAATAATTTATTAAGTCAACCATGGTTATCACAGCTAAAATGAAAAAGTATATATATATATATATATATATATATATATAACATTTTTTAATTATTTTAATAATAAATTATTATTATTATTTTTGTATTATAAATAATTTAGAATATCAATGCAATCTTAATTATACATAATTAACTTAGTTTAATTCAACACTTTTCAAGTTTTTAAGATCACATTCTCATATATATATATATATACAATATTTTTTGCAATTTATAAAATGCTAAAAAAAAAAAACTTTTTTTTCATAAAAATGAAAAAATTATAATTACTAATAAGCCATGCAATAATTATGATGCAAAAAAAAACAAAGTAATGTTTAATATTTTTTTAATTATTTCCATAAATTAATGATACAATATTATAATAACTATTTCTTTTATTATCATAAATTAACTATAAAAATAGAAATTTTTATAAATCTAAAATTCCAATCGAATTTTAAAAATCAAATTAATATTTTTTTAGGACCAATTCAATTATATTATTGATAACTTGAATTTAGTTATATGCTTAATCATTTATTTGAATACTTAATTAATTTGTTTATTTATCTACATTCTCTTAATGTATAAAATGGTAACATGCAATTACAACATCATGTGAACTGTGGGTTGTAAGCATGAACTGGTACATTATAAGGTTTTTTCATTTGAAAATAAATAAATAAATAAATGTGTGTTGACAAAACTTGACCTGTTGGTAGTTTTTAAGGTAGTGAACTTTCATTCATGTGAAATGTTTTTGGATTTTGGGTTATTCACATGTTTTCTCACATCTGAAGAAAACGAGTGAATAACCAATCAAAATTTTTTTTTAGGTCATATTCAACTTATGGTGGACAAATTTATATTTCAACAAATGAAATTAGTAACAAAGTTGTTATTTTGACAAACAAAATGCATAATTACAATTAAAAAAATACATTAATTTAACAATAAGTAAAACCTAATTTAAACTAAACCACATGACTAAATACTATATAACATTTGTTTATTAATAAACAATAGAAATATAAATTCAAATAAAAATAAATAGATACAATAAACAAAAATAACATAAATGAATAAAGCATACTTATATTTGGTTATATTTATTATGAAAAAAAAAATATTTTTTATAAATATCAAAATATTTTTACATATGATCACGATTTTATTTATTATTTATTAATTTGTTGGACAATACGCATATAGTATAAATAAATGAAACTGTAAATTTCAAAAGAAGATAAAATTAGACAGAAAAGCTACATCAAAGTGAATTTTTCAACTACTAGTGGTCTACTGGTACGTACCCTGCCATGGTACAGACCCGGGTTCGATTCCCGGCTGGTGCATGATTATTTTGTTTTTCCCGTTGACGGAAATTGTGAAAGAGATTATTACGACCAACTAAAACTGATTCTGAAGTATTCGGGTATACATTTTATTTCACAGCCTCAACGGGTAAAACTGAAACTAATTATTAGCAGTTGATTTATGTAGTCGTTGTACTATAGTGGTCAGCATTACAACATAAAACAAGACTTAAACTCGTACTTTCTCATTAAAAAGAGCCGAAGGACACCGAAGGCGTGTCGTCCAACTCCCGGAGCAAACGAGATGAGAGCAGCACAGGCAAGCCAAGGATTGGACAACAGGAGGTAGGATGCCCGCCAAGTGTCAAATTTTGACAGGGCAGAAGGGCGAATCTTGAGCAGATGTGGATTGTTGGGATTGGGTTAGATGAACAGTGTTTCCCAGCCAAAGCCAACAAAGAGAACACCTTCGGTGTAAATATATAATATAGATGGATAACAATATCCATATAAAACAAGACTTAAAATATAGAATATAGATAGAGAACAATATCCATATATAATTTTCTGAGGAATACAAAAACATTACAATATATTATAATGAATGATAAAAAATAGAAGAAAAATTTTGTTTATATTATGGGGAGATTTGAAATCTATAAAAAGATAAAGATAAATAATAAATATGTAAAGAATTTAAAACCATTGAAAAAACATTAAAAAAAGAGGAATTATGTTCAAATATTACAAAATATTAAATATAATAACATTACAAAAAATGAATAATATGATGTTTCTAACTCATTGGAAAGAACTAAGACTCGCCATAAAAGAAAAACTTCAAACAAGAGGTTTAAACTAGTGTTTATCCATCTTAATTCCAAATATTTCATGCATTCAGAGGCATCCTATCCCCGAGGTGCAAAACATTGCTCAAGATTTCTCAATCTAAACAAATTTTTCATCTTGAGGGACTTGATCCCTTTCATCGCATGATCATAGAATTGGAAGCTCTTCCTTACTCACTCACTCATTCATCAACTTCAAATTGAGTGCCATTGTGCAAGCATTGATTAGGGTTTTCAAGAGGTTGTCTCAGTCAGTCATTCATCAAAATTGCTTAGGGTTTTCAAATTTTTGTCTCAATCACTCATTCATCAACATTGCTTGGGGTTTCATTCATACCCATTGCTTAGGGTTTTCAAATTTTTGTCTCACTCACTCATTCATCAACATTGCTTGGGGTTTTCAAATTGTTGTCTTACTCACTCATTCATCAACATTGTCATTGTGCAAGCTTTTCTTACTATTTTAAAGATGTTGCATCTAAATTGTTAAGTCAACCTAAGCAATGGCAATATTTAAAACATAAAGAGGAATTATAAAAAAAGGAGCAAACAAGTTTGTGCACTGAATGAAATTATTAGTCCACACATATGTTGGGAGAAATGATTCGTCCATGTGGGATTTTGTGGCAAAGTTTAAGTGGCAAGCTGAAAACTTTGACTTAAAAAAATAAACAAATGGGTTTTATGTGTACAGTAGCATATTCAAAAAAATAACTACTAATTGTTTGTAATGATAATTATTTTAATATTTTCAAAAAAATATAAAATATTACAACAAAAATAATAAATAATAATAAAATAAATTAAATTTATATTTCCATTTCATATTGGAGATAGTTGAAAGTTTAAAACAAGGTTTAAAATATAGATTAAGAACAATATCCATATATAATTTCCTGATTTGGAGGAATACACAAATACTACAATATATTAAATGATAATAATAAAAAATGGAAGCAAATTTTTGTTTTTATTTGTGGGGAGATTTGAAGTCTATAAAAAGAAAAAGACAAAAAATAAATATGTAAAAAAATTAAAACCATTGAAAAAAAAGAGGAATCATGTTACAAAATATTAAACATAATAATATTACAAAAAATGAACAATATTATATTTCTATCTCATTGGAGAGAATTGAGACCTGCCATAAAAGAGCAAGACTAAACAAGAATTTTAAACTAGTGTTTATTCATCTTAACTCCAAATCTTTCATGCACTTGGAGGCATCCTAAGGTGCAAACTTTGTTCTATATTTCTCAATCTAAAAAAAGTTTTCATCTTGAGGGGCTTGATCCCTTTCATCACATAATAGATGTGGAGTTAAGAGTGAGCTCCATGTTGAGGTGAGGTGACAAGGACTTACAAAACTCCCTCATACTAAGAAGCTCACCATTGAAATGTTTTGACCATGAAACTGTTTACTTTCAATATATATATATATATATATATATATATATATATATATATATATATTTGTTATTGAAATATTTTAGTTAACATTAACATTGAGATACCTTTTTGTTATTAATAATTTTTCACTCCATGTCAACCACTAAAGGAATTATATTTCTCTTTCATCATAAGATGTAGAAAGGACCTATCTCATAAATATGAAATGAGTTTCTTTCATTTACTATATGTACACACACATAAAATCAATATAAAATTATTTTACATAAAGTGGATATTGAAATATTTTATTTATCGTTCATGTTGTTGTTGTTGTTGTTGTTTTTTAATCTATATCAATTCCATATTAAGCATGGGAGAAATTACATGTATTCTTCATATTGGTTGTATAAAGAGCCTTTTGATGCAATAAATACATGTATGTATATAAATATTTTTGAATTTAAGGAAATGTCCAAATTACAAAACATTACAACAAGAATAATGACAAAGAAAACAAGGTAATGTTTGTGTCTTACATTGCAAAGCCTTTCATATGTAAAAAATAGATAATCTAGAAATTGTATTAAACCAATATGTAATTAATGTTTGGGAGATTGGAGCTTTCTCTAAGGGAGAAAAAAAAGGATTTTAAATCTAAATATGTATGAACTATGGCCTAGCCATTACAAGGCTATCAAAACGAATAGAAGAGAAATGTATTTAAACTAATATGTACTCAATGTTAGAGAGAGAGAGAGAGAGAGAGAGAGAGAGAGAGAGAGAGAGAGAGAGAGAGAGCGCTTTGTTTATATCTTTGTTTATATCCAAATTCAAATATTCATGAAGTTATCTTTGTTTATATACAAATTTAAATATTCAAGAAGTTCTCTTTATTTATATCCAAATTTAACTACTCATGAAGTTATCTTTGTTTATATCCAAATTTAAATATTCATGAAGTTCTCTTTTATACTCGAAAATTTGAAATTTAAATTTGCACAAAGGGATCAACCAACTACTAAAATGTCATTAACATAAATAGCATAGAAAATGTATTAAAATCCATATTTATTATATGTTGTAGAGATAGACTTCTACTTTTACCGAAACAAATATAAATCTAAATATGCATGAAAGAGTTAGTCAATTATTGTAGGGTATTAAAATAACTATTTAGCTCGAGGAAGTCAGATCGGTGTAAAAGGAGAAGGTGTTTAAACTTAATCCTAATCCAACTGAGCTTGACCCTCATGTCCTTGAATTGTTGGGACCTAAATAGGGTGGTATGTAGGATGTTATGGGAATGAGGTTCAATCCCGCATAGGTCATGGGGAAATCCATTCCACCTGCTTTTGCATGCTAGGGATGCTTCTTCCCTAGAGAATTTGATTGCGTCTTCAAAATGGGAAATTTCCTCTCTCTATTTTTCCTCCAAAATATGGATGACCTATAGGTTAGAAGTGAGAACCAAATGTTTATTGATGGGTTCTTCGGGCTTGATGGCCCTGCTTCAATCTGTAAGTGGTTGTTCACTTCTTCCTCTTTCTACTTTTACATTTCAACTACCCTTGCCTCCTCATTATGTATCCAAGAGCACAAGACTCTTAGTTGGACTTATCCCATATGATATTGATTGGTAGATCATTTATAGGGATGAGATAAGGTAAATTTTTGCAGGTAAAATCCACTAGGTGGGGCCCTTCCTCCTCATTAATTTCCTAGCAGGTGCCTATATGTTCCTTGGGGGTATCCACCCTACAAGGAACTTATTTTCCAACTTGAAAATTTGGAATGTGTATCTTTTCTCCTTGAGGAACACATTATATATCCTAGTTTTTTGTTCATTTTTACACATCTCTTTTATCAATTCTACCATCTCATTGATAGAGACCTCTAAAACATCAACTCTTTTAGTTTGGTTGACTAGCTCTTTCTTTATTTTATCTATTAGTCCCTTTAAGTATTTGATTTAATCTTCTATCTACCATTTTTTATCCATATTCAACACCATCATGATATAAATTTATCGTATAGATTGGTTATGTTGTTGCAAGTAAAAATATGTTATGCTTCCCTAGCTCACCCATCACCTGTCATTCTTGCATCCATCTATTCTCATGCAAAATTTTCTCCTATTTTGTAAATGTTGGAATGAAAATAAACTTTTAGTTATATATATATACTATGAAATTGCATATAAAACTTGTAGGAAACAAAGTGTAGAGTGGAGACACCAAAAACTATGTTGAGAGATATGTTGAGGCACGGCTTAAAAGAATGTGTTATTTATGAAGCACTCATTGGTATGGTATGTTTATTGATTTAGAAAATTATGTATAGTGTACTACAAATGTTGGTATACCCATTACACTTTATCTCTATGTTTGTAGATTGAACATAAAGAGGAAAAAAAAATTAACTTTATCAATAAAACATGCAAATAAGCCAATTACAATATCCCTTGCAAGTGATGAAGAAAATAAGCATGCAAGCTCCTCGAGAAATGAATAAATATCAATATAATTGATGTCACAAGTTCTATATTTTAAAATTATTTCCTATAGAAATTAAATATTTTGTTTAATGTGGAGATATTGTCCCAATTGTTATGACAATAGGTTACCAATATTTGTAAAAAATATTTATTAAAATTTTGTTTATTGGGAACGTGTATGTTCTCCTTATTCTTATTCAATATAATGGGTTTATTATTCTATTGTAATTTATGTAAGAGCATGAGCGTAATGTGTTTTTTTTGAGATACTTCTAGGCTCATATGCATATGGAGGGAGTTGGATGCCTATAACCTCCTAAAATGTCACATAATGAGTTAAATAAATATGGTGTGTTTTGTTTTAACATATAGTTAAAGGTGTTAGTACAAGAATAAGAGCAGTTTGGTTTTCTTAAATTGAGAGGATCTCAATAATATCTTAATATTCCTTATACAAAGGGTTGTAAACATTGTAATACTCAAGAGTAGCTTTAATAAGAATATCTGAGATATTTTATGAATTCAATTCTTCTTGGTTTGCGTCTATGTGTGATTTTTTGTGACTCTGGTTTACATCATTTGGTATTAGAGCAAGGACAAATATTTTTTTCACGACCTATGTTTCTAACGCGGAAGCATGAACCATGTGTACATAATGTTGTAGGTAAAGCACTACTAGAATTAAATGATTAATGTTGCTAGAATTAAATGTTATAGTTTTGGAGGCTGCAGAAGTCAGATTCCAATCTATGGGTTGAGTGCCTAGGAGTTGTAAGGGTGAAATTTATATGTTGATAAATGATTTTATACCAATCACCTCCCTTCTATATTTTTGTGTGTATTATTTCCTCTACTAGAATGCTTAATTCAGTGAAATGATTGAGTTATCAATGTAAATATTTCATGATTTCCTTTGTGTATGTCCTTAATGGTAGCAATGTTATTTGTAATTTAAAAACCTTTAAATTATGTCGTCAAATTTGTCATAAGGTTGGATAATTCAACATTTCCATAATTACTCAAAACCAGGCTACACAAACCTTACATCATTTGTGGTTCAATGATCCATGGTTCATAACATTTCCAAATTGATCGTTTCAAGTGAAAATGTTTGTAGAGACAAATCAAAACTAGTTGCAGTACTAAATCGTAGGGATGTTTGCAACAACACAAAATCATTTGCACACAGAATGTCGTAGCTGAAACAAGGTGATAGTAGGGCTAGTACTTAAAAATGAAATTCTTGTAAGAAGAAGTCGTTATTTGAAGGAGTCACCAATGAAGATGTGAAGTATGTAGTCATGCCAAAGTGTAATCTGTAGCTCTTGTAAACTCCATGTTTTGTGTGCCACTCCATTGGTTGATGATGAAAGTTTAATCAAGGTGGATTCAAAGGTATTTTCTATGTTTCCAGTTGAATAAATCACACATGGAGTATCTCTCAAGTGTACATAGTCTTTCCCAGGATTGGACTGCTGGACTTGTGGGGACCAAAACTCCACACATAACAGTTGGACCATAACCTTGGGACTATATTCTAGGATATAAATAACAAGAAATTCATTCAACTAATAAAATTCATGAATTTAATGTGGAGGTTCATGATGTGATATTTTAATTATGGACTTGTCATTCATGGTGTGGAATTTCAATTCTTGAATTGTCATTAGCATAGAACCATCTTTTATGTTAGGTATGTAGTTGGGAGAATTAATAATCACAATGATTTTGGATTTGATTCTTATGGAGAGGAATCCTAATAAAATGCAAAAATTGACTAGACCAATTATCGATAAGGTATAAACAAATTGTATTTGTAAATATTGAATTATTTCAAAATTCTCAACAGGGAGCTAGGGAATGTCACAATCTGCATTGATCTCAAAGTATTTTCATATTAAGTATGCATGAATAATGGGGTTGTTGGAAATTTCATAGTATTCCTTTCTAAATGTAATATGAGTTCACGTGTGGGATAAGCCTAAGGAATAATTAAACTTAAAATCATGGTAATATGTGTCATTGCATGGTGAGTAAGGAATGTTCAGGGTAGAGCTTCTCAAAGTTTATGTTAAAGTTAGTAAGGCTATGTATGAGCCTTATGTAGGAACCTTATGTTTGGTAAAACAAAGCAGATGGTATTAAATCCATGTTAATCCATTTTTTCAAAGCTAGTGAGTCATGCTGAAACCAATAAAGTTAAAAATTGAAGTTGAATGGTACCAAGAAAGTAGATTTGTAGGGAGAATAAATTCGGCACAATTTTAAAGATATGGTACTTGATTAGCATTGTGGAAACATGGTGAACACATTGAAATCATATTAATCTACAATATATTATGAAAGAACATGGGTAGTAAAAGGAAGAGTTTAGTGAAGGAAAATTCTAGGAATAATGAATTACACAGAGAGAAAGATATGGCTTATCTGAAGGAGAGATTGAGTATTTTGAGGGAGCTACTAAGAGATAACTTGAATCACGGTTGGAAGCTTAGGAAATAGTTAAATGGAAAATTGTGAATTTTTTTGTAAGTAAAGTGATACATAGGTAAAGTCTGAGTTAAAATAAAGGAAAAACTCAGTGGAACTGCATATAAACAAATATCCATGAAAAAAAATGAGTTCACATTGTTGTGAACTAGAACAGGAAGCAATGCTTAGAGAAGATGATGAGATACTTGATGAATGTCTTATGGAGTGTTGGAAGGATTTAGACCAACACAAGGAAAAGATTATAGAGGCATCAATAAAGACTAAGGAGTCTAGTGATTTAGAAAATAAGGACTTGTGTGTGTATGAATTTTATGAAGAATTACCTCATGAAGGAATAAATGAGGCCATAATCAAGAAGATTTAAACACATGGAATAAAAGAAACAACATGTCTTGAGGGTAATCACATCCCAATATTGATGAAAACTGCACAGAAGTTCTAGACATAATTCCATTCAATTATAAGGAGCATCCAAGAATGTCCAACAACGATGTCGTGGTTGAATAAGTTGAGGACAAAAGGGTGATTGAAAATATTTTGAGATAATGGGAAGTCAAGAATGAATATGAAAATAAGTAGTATGAATCATTTGACTTAAAGAAAGGAAATTTTATAGAAATAAAGCAAAGTATAGGATCCTCGAAAAGTGCAGACAACAACAAAGCAACAAAACATCAAAACAAGTGAACTTCAGGAACAAAATTTTGGATCCAAGTAGAATGATAGAAAAGGCCATGAAATTTTTTTATATTGTGGGAGTTTGATGCATGAGAATTTCGGTGGATTTGTTTTGTTATAGATATTTCTAGGCTCATATATGTATGGAGGGATTTGGTGTTATGCAACCAGCTCACAAAATAGAAGAAAACATAGATCGCGACGTAGAAATCAGCCTCTTCGAGGGGGAAACATCCTTCACATTACATAAATGAAAAAGTCTTGGATGATACAAATGAAGAAACCTACCTTCTATATATAGGAGTCTAAGGTGTCACAATATAAAAATATGGGGACTATATGGGCATAAAAATAACAATAATGGGGCTACACCTATGGGGCACAATAATAGCAATATGGGGACTACATGGTCACAACAATAACAATAATGGGGCTACACTAACAATAATAAGAGGCTACACTAGTATTATGGGGACATAATATGCTCCTCTCCTTCAAACAAGTGTTGTCCTAAGCTCTTGAGTAGTTATGGATGCTTCTGTATAAAATCTCATCCTCCCATGTTGAATATTCAGTGGGTAAGTTCTTCCACTTGATAAGATATTGTGAAATTGATCGATTTCGTAGCTGTCGAATTCTTGTTTCCGTGACTGCTTCATGTTCCAATATGATTTTTAATTCCTCTTCAAGTTCTGGAAATATTGTTTAAACTGGGATATTTTCACCTATAGCCTTCTTTAAGCATGAAACATGGAAAACTGGGTGCACTCAGGAAGATGCATGAAGCTCCAATTTGTATGCCATAGTACCAATATTTTGCAACACCTTGCAAGGTCCATAATACTTCGGTCATAATTTATTATCATTCTTAGCTTGCTTGAGGGAAATTTGTTTGTATGGTTTTAGCCATAAAAATACCTATTTTCTTACATCAAAACTTCTTTTACTGTGATGTTGATTTTCCTATTGTTTCATTCGATTCTGCTCCAAAGTGAGGTTATCCTTTAAGAGTTGGAGAACTTGTTGTTTATTCTCGATGTGATCTTCCACTGCTTGAACCTTAGAATTGTCTCTTAAATATGATGTGATGGGTGGTGGATGATATCCATAAAGTGCCATAAATGGGGTCATTTTTGCTACAGTATGGAAGGAAGTGTTATACAACCATTCAACGAGAGGTAACCACTTGACCCATTATGTTTGTTTATCAGATACAAAGCAACGAAGATATCCTTTCAAACATTTGTTCACTGTCTCAATTTTCCCATCAGATTGAGGATGATATGATGATCTATGAGCTAATTGAGTACCTAAACAAGAAAATAATTCCGTCCAAAAATTTCCTGTAAAAATGGGATCTTTGTCGCTTACAATAATCTTTGGGTTTCCATGTAGCTTTGAATTGTTTCCATAAATGCAGTAGCAATTGTACGAGATTTAAATTGATGAGATAATGCAAAAAAGTGTGCATACTTGGTAATTCTATCAACTACCGCCATGATGATAGTCTTTCCTTCAGACTTGGGTAAACTTGTGATAAAATTCATTGAAACCTCCTCCCAATGTTGACTTGGAATGGATAAAGGTTGTAACAGACCCAGGGTCTTAATTGTCTCAACTTCATTTTGTTGGCAAACCAAACATTCTGCCATAAAATTTTGAATATCATATTTATGTCCATCCCAAAAAAAATCTTCTTGACCCTCTGGTAAGTTTTTAAAAATCCCGAGTGCCCTCGTCAGGGAGAGGTGTGCAATTCTAAAAGAATCTTTTGTTTGAGTCAGGGAATTCTTACAAAGATATAAGTGATATTTGTACCATAAATGTTTCGGATGTATTGGGATCTTGATGCAAATTTTGAATGAGTGTCCAAACCTCTTCATCATTCTTCCATTCATCCCTTGCTTTGGTTATCCACTCAGGTTGGATAATAGAAATGGCACAAAGAAATGCTTCCACATCCTCATTGTTTCTTGAGAGTGCATCTGCAACAAAATTTTGCTTCCCATTTTTGTAGATGATTTTAAAGTCGTAACCCAACATCTTTGTGACCCATTTTTTTTGTTCTTCTGAAGATAATATTTATTCCAAAAAGTATTTATGACTATCATGATCTATTTTTACCTTGAAGTGTCTTCCCATTAGGTAAGGTCATCATTTATTTAGTGCATGTAGTATTGCTAACATTTCCTTCTCATAAATAGGTTTTTTTAAATACTTTATTTTGATTAGACGACTTTCAAAAGAAATTGGCATTCCTTCTTGCATTAAAACTACACCAATTCCATTTCCTGAGGCATCACATTCCACAATAAAAAATTTTGTGAAGTCTGGAGTAGCTAAGACCGGTGCTCGGCACATTGCCTCTTTAAGATGTTCAAAGGCCTTAGTTGCTTTTGGAGTGCAAGAAAATGAATCTTTCTTTAGTAATGATGTTAGAGGTGCCAATATTCTACCATGATTCTTAACAAACTTGCGATAATACCCTGTTAAGCCCAGAATCCTCGAAGATTCTTTATGGTTGTGGGGATTTTCCATTCCTTAATGGATTTAATTTTGTTAGGGTCTACCTTAACACCCTCATGTGATACAATATGACCCAAATATTCCACCTCTTGTACTCAAAAAAAAAATTTGGAGGTTTTTTCATATAACTATTTCTCCTTGTCAACATGTTGAACTTGATCCTTCCAAGACTTGTTGTAGATTAATATATCATAAAAAATACTATACCAGATTTTCTAAGGAAGGGTTTAAAAATGGAATTCATCAAACATTGAAATGTGGAAGGTGCATTAGTAAGGCCAAAAGGCATCACCAAAAATTCATAATAACCCTCATGAGTTCTGAATGTTGTTTTCGAAATGTATTCAGTCTTCATTCTAATTTGATGATATCCAAAATGAAGATACATCTTGGTGAAGTAAATTGATCCATATAATTAATCCAATAATTCATCAATGAAGGGGATAGGAAATTTATCTTTAATAGTGATATTTTTTAGCTCCATATAATCCTGACATATACGCCATGATCCATCCTTCTTGTGCACCAATATTACTGGAGCAGAGAAAAAAAATTTACTAGGTTGAATTATACCAGGCTCTAGCATTTCTGCAACCAGACGTTCAATCTCACTCTTTTGAGAATAGGGATATCTATAAGGCCTGATGTTTGGAGGAACACTTCCCGGAATCAAATGGATAACATGATCATGATCCCAAATAGGTGGGAATCCTTTGGGAGTCTCAAACACCTTGGAATGATTATCCAATGCTTTTTGTAGATATGGAGAAATATATGATTTTGATGTTTGAACCTCTAGTGAGCATAATTGTGAAATTACACCTCATTGTTATTTCTTCAAAATATTTGTCATGATATTAGAGCTGATTATATTTCTCGACTTCCCTTTGACACCTCGTAATTCAACTTCCTTTCCTTCCGAAAAAAAATTCAAGAAAAGTTCTTGAAAATTAAAAGCTATCGTCCCCAAATATTGTAACCATTGTACTCCTAGTACAACATCAACACCATCCATTGGAATGGAGAGCATTGGACTATTCAAAACATATCACCCCATTGTTAGCTTTATATTATGGAACTTTCGAAAGAAATTTATAGTTCCTCCATTTCCAACCATCACTTGAAACTTTGGTGTTGGGTATAGGAAGAAATTCAATTCCTTGGCTATCTTACAATGAATAAAATTATGGGTACTACCTGAATCAATCAACACTATTACATTTTTCTTCTTGATATGTCCTTCTATCATGAGAGTTTGAGGAGTGGTAATTCTTGCCAATACATTACAGGATATGGTCAAATTCATTTATGCTTCCTATACGGTTGGTTCTTGGAGTATATCCTCTTCTTTTGAATTTTCTTGTTCCTTTTCTTCCTCCTCTTCAAATCTATGTAAAATAATTTCTTCTCGCCACACTTATGACCCTTAGTGTATTTTATATCACAACTATAGAAAATCCCTTTTGCTCTTTTTTCTTCCAATTTTTGTGGTGTCAACCTTGTAGGTTGTGGAAGTCTAGGAGTAGCAACACTTCCATATTTATAGTTGTGAGTGGTAGGATTCCCTGTCACCATAATTTTGCTTTCAATTTTTCTTGCCAACTTGAATGCCTTCTCCAATGAATCAAGTTCCCAAAGTCGAACCTCATGTTGGAATTTATCCTTTGAAGTCCCTATGAATACATCAATCTTGTGCTCCTCTGCAATATCATTTACTTGTATATTCAGTTTTTGGAAGTCCTCAATGTGCTTCATCATTGAACCCTTCTGTTTGAGATATATCAATTGGCTAAAGAAGGTATTGCTCTTTGTATCCTTATAACGTGTTATAATTTCCTCCGTAAAAGTTTACTAAGTGAAAAAAATTTATGAGAGAAAAGCCATCGATACCATACAAATGTATTAGGTTCTAAATATAAAGTTGCAATGCATGACTTTTGCATGTTTTGCACATTATGGAGATCAAAGTATTGCTCCATCTGTAGTATCCATGCTACAAGATCCTTGCCATCAAACTTCCTCATATCAATCTTTGGAATATGTTGGGTCTTCAATACAAAATTAGAGTCTATGAAATAATGATTAACATTACTTTTGTTCTCATCATGAGTTTCCTCTACTATCTTTTCGCCATTAGGAAGCTTTTCATGTACCAACTTTTCCAAACCTTCCTTCAAACCTTCCATGTATTTCTTCAAATATTTGATGTTGCTTTATATACCATCAATATTAGCTTCCATACCATTCATGCCATACTTCAAACCATCCATCTTAGCTTCTAGTTCATTTTTTTTTGTTCTATGTGAGAGCGAAATTTCTTGTACTCGGTCTTGTAATTTTGAGATATCATGTTGCAATTCTTCTTCTTCATGTGCCATAATAGAGATTTTTGAGGGCTTAATTGGCATGTAATTATTTTTTGGAGACATTTTAGAACTCAAAATTTATATCTATGCTTCAATATGCCCTTGGAATAACTTTAAACTGATTTTTCAAACAAAAGTTATAAAATTGTTTTTAAAAAATACACACATTTTTCTTTCTTTTAGGAGCTTGATATTGAAATGCTTGTAACTATGTAATTTCAGATCGCCAAGATATGAAATTAGGTCATGTGGTAGCTCTTTGAATCTTCTTTCCAATTCCACAAGTTAGACATAATTTGGATTCTTCAAGATAAAGTTATGCCCAATCTCCCACAATGACCTAATTATGGGTTGGTTCAGTAGAGTGAACTTGTACGACATGCCACGTGTCACTATTTTGACCTTAGGCTCTAAAATCGATAAAAAAGAAACCAAATTATGTGAAATTTTGGTCACGTTTTATAGAATTCCAATCCCATGTCTGAAACGAAAGTTATGACGATTTTCCCTCGACCACCTATTTGAGATGAAATTATGGAGCCTGCAAAAACCATAACTTACTCAGATCATATCTCTGAAACTATAGAAAAACAAGATCTACAATTTTTACACAAAGTTCCTTAGGATTTCGGCTTCTTGTGGTAAAAATTTCAGGTTCGTAACCTTCATATAAATAATTTTATAGCTAAAATTCCAATAT